>VMDO01040089.1:0-12198 GCA_007922755.1 Pedetes capensis
TAACTGGCAAAACACAAGGCTCCAGGAATTGACAGGATATCAATAGAGATGTTTCAACAAACAGATGCAGCACTGGAGGTGTTAACATGTGTGTGCCAACAGGTTTGGAAAACAGCTACTTGGCCAACTGACTGGAAGAGATCCATATTTATTGGTGCCTATTCCCAAAAAAGGGGATCCAACTGAATGTGCAAACTATTGAACAATATCATTAATATCGCACACCAGCAAAATTCTACTAAAGATCATTCAGAAGCGACTGCAGCAGTATATAGACAGGGAATTACCGGAAAATCAAGTGGGATTCAGAAGAGGGCAGGGAACCAGGGACATCATTGCTGATGTCAGGCGGATATTAGCTGAAAGCAGAGAATATCAGAAAGATGTCTATCTATGTTTTATTGACTATGCAAAGGCATTTGATTGTGTGGATCATAATAAATTATGGATAACACTTCGGAAAATGGGAATACCAGAATCCATAATTGTGCTCATGAGAAATCTGTACATGAACCAGGAGGCAGTTGTTTGAATAGAACAGGGAAACCCTGCATGGTTTAAAGTTTAAAGTTGAGAAAGGTGTGCGTCACTCTATCTCTTCAATTTATACACTGAGCAAATAATCCGAGAAGCTGGACTTTATGAGGAAGAACAGGGCATCAAGATTGGAGGAAGACGCATTAATAACCTGTGTTATGCAGATGACACAACTCTGCTTGCTGAAAGTGAAGAGGATTTAAAACATTTACTGATGAAAATCAAAGATCTCATAGCCTTCAATATGGGTTATGACTAAACATCAACAAAACAAAAATCCTTACGACTGGGTCAGCATGCAACTTCACAATAAATGGAGAAAGATTGAGGTTGTCCAAGATTTTGCTTTGCTTGGCTCTATAATCAACACCCGTGGAAGCAGCAGTCAAGATATCAAAAGATGCATTGCTCTAGCAAAAACTGTGACAATAGATCTCTTTAGAGTATTGAAAAGCAAAGATGTCACATTGAAGATGAAGGTGCGTCTGACTCATGCCATGGTATTTTCAGTCCCGTCATATGGTTGTGAAAGCTGGACATTGAACAAAGGAGACAGGGAAAGAATTGATGCTTTTGAATTGTGGTGCTGGAGACGTCTATTGAATATACCATGGACTGCCAAAAGAACCAACAAATCTGTCTAGAAGAAGTGCAACCAGAGTGCTCCTTGGAAGCAAGAATGGCCAGACTGCGACTTTCATATTTCGAACATTTAGTCAGGAGAGATCAATCCCTGGAGAAGGACATCATGTTTGGGAGAGTGGCAGGTCAATGCAAAAGAGGAAAACCCTCCACCAGATGTATTGACACAGTGTCTGCAACTATGGGATTAAACATAAATAAGATCGTTTTCCTGGCACAGAATCGGCAAGTGTTTTGATCTGCTATAAATAGGGTCGCTATGAGTTGGACTCAACTCGACAGCACCTAACAACAATAACAACAACAACAACATGTACAATTTATGATGATTTTCCTTTCTGTAGATTCAAGCTACCATTACCATCTCATGTCATTATTCTACTCCAATAAAGGTTTCCTTCTACCCCTCTTCTCTGCATTAGTTATTGTCAAATATATTAAATTTCTATGTGTTACAGACTCAATATTATGATATGCATATTTTATGCAATTTCTCTTTTAAAGTACCTTAGAGAAGTGGGATAAATTTTCAACTATAATGTCTTTATTTACTACATAATTACTTCTGTTAGTATTCTATTTTTTATGTAGATTTGAAATATTCTCTGATGTGATTTTGCTTTTAGTATGAAAAGCTTAGTATTTCTTACAATTCAGGTCATCAAACAACTTTTTAAAATATGAGAATGTTTTTATTTTGCTTTTACTTTTCATAGATAATTTTGCTAGAATTTTGATTTTTTCTTTTTCATTTTTCTTTCTTTCTTTCTTTTCTTTTCTTTTCTTTTCTTTTCTTTTCTTTTCTTTTTTTTTTTTTGAATGTGTCATCTACTCCCTAACAGCCTCCATTGTTATTAAGGTCACTTGTTAATCTTTTAAGTTCCCCTGTAAGTGATGAGTCATTTTTCCCTTGCTATTTTCTCTTTGTCTTTCAACATTTTGATCATAACACATCCAGCTGTGTATTTCTTTGTGTCTCTCTATTTGGAATTTACTGAGCTTCTTTGATGTGTAGACCAAATTTAGGAAGTTTTCACACATTGTGTCATGAACTACTTTTTTCTCTTTCTCTTGCCTCTCCTTCTGCTGTGCCTGTTGGTAGAGGGCCACTCCACATTCTCTGAGGCCCTGGGATCTATCTCCAGCACTGCAAAAATTGGAGAAGGACATGGCAACCACACCTGAAAAAATCCTGAAAACAATCAGCAACTGAAAACTCTAAGAGGGTTGCTATGAGTCAGACCCAACTCAACAGCACCTAATAACTCCAACGACTAGGTTAATATGATGAACAGTGCCCCATATTCCTTTGAGGTGCATTCATTTTTCCTCATTCTTTCTCCTCTCTCTCTCTCTCTCTCTCTGTTTTAATGGTTACATAATCTCTACTGATCTATCTTCAAGTTCACTGTTTCTTTCTTCCAGTAGCTCAAATCTCCCGCTCAGCTCCTCCAGTCATTCTTTCATTTATGTTTTACCTCTTGAGTCCAAAATTTGCATCTGGTATTTTAAAAATACTTCTACCTTAGCTGCTTTTACTTTATTTTGTTGTATTTACTTTTTTGAGACAGGGGCTCACTATGTAGCCCAGGTCAGGTTCAAACTTGTGATCCTCCTGCCTCAGACTCGTGGGTATTGAGACTCTGTCATCATGCTTTCTTCCTTCCCTTTCCTTTCCTTTCCTTTCCTTTCCTTTCTTTTCCTTTCCTTTTCTCTTCTCTCTTCTCCCATTTCTTTCCTCCTTCCTTCCTTCCTTCCTTCCTTCCTTCCTTCCTTCCTGCCTCCCTTATTTCCTTTTTTTAAAGTACTGAGGGTTGAACCTAGGACCTTGCTCATGCTAGGTGAGTACTCCACCACTGAGCCACACACCAGGCCTCTCTTCCCCTTTATTTTTATTTTGATACAGGGTCTTGTTAGGTTGTCCAGGCTAGCCTTTGGCCTTGAACTTGTGATCGTCATGTGTCAGCCTCCTGAGTAGCTGGAATTCCAGGTGTGTGTCATAGCACCTGGCACATTTTAATTCTTTACACATGATCTCCTTTAGCTCATTGAACATATTTATCATAACTACGTTGAAGTCATTGCTAAGACAATCATTTAAGCCCCTTCCAAAACAGTTTCTATGACTTGCCATTACCCTGTTTATGGAGCTATTATGGGCTGAACTGTGTCACCCTAAAATTTGTATGCTGAAGTCCTAACCCATAGTATTTCAGAATGTGACCATATTTGGAGACAAGGGCTTTAAACAGGTAACTAAGGTAAAATGAAGCCATTAGCTTGGTCCCTAATGCAGTATGATTTCTCTCCTAGAAAGAAATTAGGCACAGACCCATACAAACGGAAGACAGTGGGAAGATACCAGAGGGAGATGACCACCTATAAGGTAAGGGAAGAGGCCTCAGAAAAAAAACAAATTCTGCTGACATATTGATTGTTGTTGTTAGGTGCCATCAAGTCATGTCCGACTCATAGTGACTCTCACAGGGTTTTCAATGGCTGACTGTTTCAGGATTGCCTCAGGAGTGGACTGCCACATCCTTCTCCCAATTTTGTGGCACTGGCAATCAAACTTGGGACCTCAAGAGACTGCAGTGCAGTGCTTTACCAACTGAGCTAAATCCCAGCCTGACATATTGATTAGACTTCTAGTTTTCAGAAGTTTGAGAAAATATATTTCTGTTGTTTAATGCCACACAGCCTATGGAACTTTGTAATGGCATCCCTAGCAAGCACATAGAGGGTCACATTTTACCATATCCTGCATGTCTTATAATTTTTTGTTGAAAAGTGGACATTTTTCATAACTCTGCTTACTGATTTTCCCTTCTCTGTTCCCAGGGGTTAAGAATGTTCTGGCTTATTTGGTAATTTATTTACATATTTAGTGACTTAAAGTCCATTCTCCCCATAGTGTTTAGCCTCTTGCTTATGTGTATGTATGTATGTAATTCCTTTTTTTTTTTTTTTCAATTAAGGTCTTTCTATGTAGCTCAGGCTGGCCTCAAACTCATGATTCTCTTGCCTTTGCCGCCAGAGACCTGGGAATATATACATGTGCCACCCCACCTGACTTGTTTGTATCTTTTAACCTGGCTACCTTGAGATTTTTCCTCAGTCAACACAAACCAGTTATTGATCATAGGTTGTATTTAAGCTCTCTTATCCAACGACATTTTGCCTCTTTACCTTTGGATGTGTGTATGCCTTGCTGGCCGCTACATAATTTAAATAGTTTATATGCTTGCCTCTACATCTTGTGAGGAACTCCTAGCACAGATTTTACCTTTCTCATCACTCCTGAGAAGGTGTGATCCTAGGAATATACACAAACTTCCAGATCGACACAGATAGATCTTCTATTTTGAACATAAAATGGCTCCCTAGGCCTGCAGGTGGTGGCACTCTTTTGGGAGGATGTGGAACTTTGGTAGATGGGACACAGCTGGCAGAAGTAGGTCAGGGGTGGGCCATTGAAAGTTTTACATCACAGGCTCTGCTACTTATCCACCATGCCTACCTACCATGATCAACCTACTATCTGAAACCCTGACCTAAAAAGAAATCTTTCCTCCCTTAAGTTTTTCTTTCAAGCATTTTGTCACAACACAACAGCTAATTGGTACAGAAAATTTGTACCAGAGAGTGGGGTCCTTGCTATGCTGAAACCTGACCATGTGGTTCTTAGACTGTTGGAACTTGTTTGTGGAAGAAGTTTGAAAAGGTTTAGAGAGGTGGGCTAGAGAAGTCCTGTAATACTGTAAACATAGCTTTACTGGGTATTTCTGGTGGGCATTCAGAAAACCAGAGTGCTAAGAGAAGTGTAGATAGTAAAGATAGTGTTCCTAGGGTTTCAGAGGGAAATAAGGTCTCTATTGGAAATTGGACTATAGAACATTCATTCTACATTCTGGCAAATAATTTGGCTATGTTCTGCCCATGTCCTGAAAATCTGAGTGAGGCTGAATTTAAAGGTAATGGACTAATTAATTTGGTGGAGGACATTTCAAAACAATATAGCACTGAGGCTGTGGCATGGTTGTTGCTTATCTCTTTTAGCCAGATTTACAGTGAGAAACCAAGAGTGAAAAGCCAAGCAGAAATATTTGAAAAAATGAGCAGTTTGGTGAGAAAAGGAGAGTGAACTCCAAAAGTTCCAGACAAAGCGGATGTGGCCAAATCAGCTGTAATTTTTACAGAGACTAGCATCAGTAAAACAATTCACTTGCACTGAGACAGTAGAAGAAAAGGAGAAAATCAGGAACTGATGAGATCCCACACATCAAAGAACCAAGTGTATAAAACTGCAAGCCCATTGGAAAAACTTTCATTTAAAAAGAGAGAACAAAGTAGTGCCTTGCTGGAAAGTGGCCACCTAGGGAAATGTTTTCCTGGGTTCAGCTGCCCAGATACTCAGAGGTGTCTGCAGCCATGGTCCAAGGGGGAGCCATCTACTTGAGTTGCTTGAGCTGGTAGCAGAACTTGGCATCATCCACATGGCTCTATTTTTTTCAGGCATGCAGAATGCAAAAGTTACAGGGTCATTGACCAAGGTTCCAGAAAAATACCTAGAAAACCAGGCAATGTATACAGGAGTTGGATTCCCTACTGAGAGCCTCTAAGGGCATGGTGATGAAGACATGAGAGTGAAGCCTAAGCTACAGTGGAGACCCCAGCATGTTGGTGATGCCAGCAATGTAGAATGTCTGCTGAAGAAAGATACTGGCAATTAGAGGAGCTAGCCCTAGAGGACTATGTGTCTGGAAAACAGCAAAGTCAGAGGGGTAGGGTTGCCCAAGCCTGTTGGAGACCAGATGATGTCACCATAAATGCCAGAGGCTATACACAGAGCTGTAGGATTCAATGTTTGCCCTGCTGGATTTCAGTTTTGCTTTGGCTCAATCTTTCTGCTATTCTTCTGCCTCTTTCTTTTGTAATGGGAATGTTTATTCTGTGCCATTGTATATTGGAAGTATGTGACTTTTTTTTTTTTTTTTGAAGGGGCTCACAACTAAGAGCCTCCTTTGGGTCTCAGTAGAGACTTTGGACTTCGACTAAACCATGCTGGGATTATTAAGACTATGTGGACTCTTGAATTTGGACAAAACCTACTTTGCATTACAAGATGGCCATGAGCCTTTGGGGACCAGAGGCAGAGTGTTATGGTTTAAATATAAAATGGTCCCCAAAGCTCATGTTTGAACATTATATTTCCAGGTGGCTGTTTTGGGAGGCTATGGAATTTTGGGAGATGGGATCTAGCTGGTTGAAGTAGGTCACTGGGAGTGGGTCAGGACCCCAGTTCTAGTAAACTTTCTCTGCTTTCTGTTGACATGATATGAATGTCCTACACCATAGGCTCTGCCACTGTTCCACCCTGTCTCCCCAACAGTGACTGACCTTCCCTTTGAAACCCTGAGCCAAAAATAAATTTGTCTTCCCTTATGTTGTTCTTTTAAGTACTCTGTCACAGTGATGCAAAAGTTAACATAGTAAACGTGAATGTTGTTCCTAACCCTACTTTACTAGGAGTTGTCTGTGAGCCAGAGTAGTTTAAGGTTCCACCAGGTTTTTCTTTTCTGTTCTCTTTTCTTTTCTTTTTTTCTTTTTCTTTTTTGAGATAGAGCCTCACAATGTAGCCCATGCTAGATTCAATTTGCTATATCTCCAAGCTGGTCTTTAATTTGTAATCTTCCTGCCTCAGCCTTCTGAGTGCTAGATTTACAGACATGTTCCACCATGTCTGGCTTCAACCAGTTTTTGATGAGAAGCTGTTCTTCGGCCTGTTAGTGCCAGAAAGACTTCTGCCCTGTGTTGTATGACCTGTGTGTGATTTAGGGATATGTTCAGATTGGTTCACATCCTGTCTTGATTGCTCTTCAGCAAGTTCAAGCCTAGCACTACACACAGCCTTCCTGACTGTCAGGGTTATCTTGAGATCCCAGGAGGGCTCTTCCTGGCTGTCTTTGTCTATTGTTCTTTCAGTTGAACTTTTGCTTCATCTGCCATTTTCCTTTTCAGTGCTTGCATCATGGAGCTACGAGTGCCTTCTTAATTTCTCTCCACTAAGATGTTCATCACTTTTGACAATGTCCTTGGGCACGGAATTCTCCATGTTGCCTTCTAAATAAAGTCAGCTCCCTCAGGCAGAGCTGTGAAATTCTTCATCCTTGAGACTTGCCTCTCTTCTTGGGCAGAACCTCTGTATCATTACACAAGGGCCAGAGGCAGGATATATGACTTGCTTTTCCCAGAAGGATACTCTGTGCACAATGTGTGTTGCTTCCATTTTTTTGGCTTGCTTTCCCAGGGTGAAACCTTTGCTATAGTGAGCTGAGGTGTAGATGAATGAGGCCTCTTGATTCTTGGCTTGCTGTGCTGGTGGAAAACTTCCATTCCACTCATGGGAGTCATTTGGAGGAAAGGAGTCCTGAACCTCTTTGTCAAACCTGTCCAGAATGGATATTCTGTCTAATGGGGCTGAAAGACATGAGAAACACTGGCAGCCCATCCCTCCCAGGACTGGCAGCCCATCCCTCCCATGGTTTCATCCCTCCCAGGTGAAACCATGGCCCCTTCCTGGGAACTGGGGGAAGATGGGAAAAGCTCCATCTTCTTGGTGCTGCTACCTGGATGAGAACTCTTAGCCAGTTTTCCAAGCTTGGGTTGGGGGTTGGGGGTCTCACCTCAGATACTACAAAATTTTACCTTTGTAAGATTATAATATTTAGTAAATTTTCTCATTTACTCTTTTCTTTCTTTCCTTCCTTGTCTTTCCTTCTTTTTTTTTTTTTTCACAGTACTGGGCAGGAGGTCTGAACCCAGGCCCTCACACATACTTTGTAAGTACTCTACCACTGAGCTGCATTGCCAGCCTCCTTTTTAAAATTTGAGACAGGGTATTGGTAAATTATACAGGCTGCCTCTTTCCTCAGACTTGTGATCCTTTCAAGCTGCTGAGATTACAGGAGTATGCCAAGGGAACCAGCTCATTTTCTCATTTTCTTGTATGTGCATTTCTCTATTTGCTCTATATCTTTAGGACGATTTCCTTTAAATGATTATTAATTTTTTTTCCTCCAGATAAATGGATATTTGCTGAGGGAGGATTTGAGGTACTTCTTTCTCTTCTCTGGAGTTATCTCCCTCTTTGCATGATAAATAATGCAAATAATACAAGTAATTACTCCTCCCTTTTTCATGACAAAAATAATCTCTTTTTATTTTTTGGTCATGAGAATTGAACCCAGGACCTTGCACATGGTAGACAAGTACTCTACCACTGGGCTATATCTCTGGCCCTTATTTTTATATGTTTTTATACACTAATAACTTTATCTCAGTATTTTACATGATAGAAGGACCAATAAGTAGCACAGTGTAGGACAGAGTAAAGAGCAATACGTGAGTTTACATTGTATAGCATGTTGCTTCTCACAGTGCTATTATGAGATGATAATAGCACTGTGTTCTCACAGGAAAGTGGCTGGGATATTCTCTGCAGTATGGAAATACAGTGAGTATACCGCAGGTGGTCTCGATAGAGCCAGGATCAAATTCAGGGTTCCCACTTCTAGTGGTCACTGTTTCCACAAGAAAGAGCACTCCCAGGAGCTGGAGCTGGAGCTCAGAAGTCCAGCACTTGCTTAGCACATGTGAGATCTTGGGTTCAATCCACAGGTTGGGGAATCACTCTTACCAAAAAAATCTGTTTATTTTTTGTCTGAGGGAGTAGTTTAACAACCAACAAAGATTTTGATCATTATTCACCTGGAAATCATCTCTTTTCATATTTCAGTTCAATAACAATGTAATGAAATCTGTGATTTTGATAAGATTGCCTATGAATTGAGACATCATCTAGACATATAAATAGTCTTGGTGGTAAAATTACTTGACGTAGGTAACTATTCTTTACTTGCTACAATGAATGAATTTAAAGTATTCTTTGAGGTTAAAGCCAGAGAAAAAGAAAAATGAGAACAGAAACAACAATAAAAACAATCTTCTAATAGCAGAGGGGGCTGGCTGAGTTAATAAAAGTGGTTGTGCTGAATTATAGCTTGTCAGATAACCAAAAAATTCTCTTCAACAGAATCACTATTTTGAAAATGAATATTTATCATGGCTTAAAACTAATGAAGATTAATTATAATGGCATTTATCGAGAGACCTTTAAAAACTGTCCCTTGTTTGAAAAGCACCCATGAAATTAAGCTGCTAGTTGTTCAGACATTTACGTTTACAATTGTTAAAAAGAGCAGTGAGCTGTTGCTAAATATATCCCAGTGCCCAATTAAATTGTTACAGGTCATCAGATGGCATCACTGCCTGGTGGAAAGGCTGAAGTTAAAGCCTGTGTGGTAAGAAAACAATCAGACAACACAGTTCCATGTCTCATCCATGGCATGACAGAAAGACAAGATGAAGAAGTGAATGGTGCATCACTCTTGGCTTTTCACAATAATTGTCCACAGTTTAATTCTGATGCAAATCACTGAGACAGCTAGTAATCATAAAATCTGCAATGTCAGTAGATTAATGATAGACAGGGAAGAATGAGATCAGAGTTCAAAGGAGCCAGAAAAGTCTGATGATGTCTCCTGACAAGAGAAGAGATCAGAAAATGGCAGACTAATTGCTCATTTCCATGGGTTCTTTTCCTTTGGAATTCAAAATCTTTAGCCATGCAAACAAATCATTGTTAATCTTTGCTTATCTTCTTTTCTCCTCTTCCCTCCTTTGTATTCAGGGTAAGATTAACAAATATAGATATTGAAAACTTACTATTTGTCCATCTCCTTCTCCCTAAGGGTTCCAACTGGCAAAATGGAAGTAGGAAGTACCAGCCTATGTAGGTGGCTGGTACAAAGGCAGATGGAATGAGGGAGGTGTAATGACTAGGGAGCTTGGACTCCAAGCTAGTTCTTTCCCTACATCCAAGGTGTAGGAATTCTAAGAGGCAGGAAAATAAACTTCCAAGTTAAATGTTGTTGTTATTAGGTGCTGTCGAGTTGGTATTTGACTCATAGTAACCCTGTGTACAACAGATGAAACACTATTGTCAGTGCACCTCTGCTGTTCATAGGGTTTTCAATGGCAGATTGATTTTTGGGAGTGGGTTGCTGGGTCCTTCTTGTAAGCCTACAGCACCTGGTGTTCCCAGGTGGACTCCCATCCAAGTACCAACCAGGCCCGACCCTGCTTAGCTTCCGAGATCTGATAGGATTGGATGTCACAAGGCTACAACTGCAGGCAAGTTAAATGTAGGCAAAGGAAAGTAAATTTCCAGTAGTTATAACAGGGATCCTGTACACTGTTAGGTCCATCATAGACCCTTGATAAATGTTTACATAAGGAAACAGACAAAAAGGAAGGAAGAAGAAAGGATCTAATAAAGTATATTTATTAGAATGTGCTCAGAATGTCAGACAGAAACAATGTTCTAGCAAGAACTTTAAATAATCTTCCCTATTGCTCACCTAGTATCACCATGTGATCTTATGTGCCCAACTATCAGAACAATTAGAAACACTGATCTGCTCTTTAATTTCCAAATAAGTAGCTAGAGTTGTTGACTGAAAAGACTATTGTTAGGCAGGACCTGTTACCAATGGCACCTTCCTATAAAGTGGTGCCTTCTTCTACCCATTATGCCCCAGTCCTCAAAAAGCCCGCCAAAACCTAATTCAAAATCTTTCCTGGCTGGCAGTTGGTGACTACTTCTTTTTCCCTCTTCTTGTCTATCAGAACGCTCCATGTGCCTGTTTCCTACCTATCCTGCTGTGACACGTCAACCAACCCTTACCCCTCCCACCTAGAACCCCTAAAAGCCTCACCCCTTCCTCTCCCAGCTGCTGCTCTCTCCTTTGTTAGAGATAGCCCTGGAAGCTTCTCCAAAATAAAGGTCTGTTAGAGTTTATGGGTTTTTGGCTTCTTACCTGACAACTATGACCTAAGAGCTCTGGAAGCCACGTGAGAACTTTGTCAGCAACTGTTCTGTAAATATAAACAGTGAGGTCCACTCACTCCTTTCCTCTGTGTCTTAATCTGAGCTCTACTTCCCACAGAGATTTTGGGCAAAATAGAATACTACTCACAAACAAGGCAGATTTCTACTAGATGTTTCATTTGTTTGTTTGTTTGTTTGTTTGTTTAATTTATTTGTGCAGTGGATTGAGCCCAGAGACTGATGCATGGTGGGCAAGCACTCTACCACTGAGCTACATTCCTAGCCCAACAAGGCAGATTTCTGATAATGACATTTGGTTGGTTTACTTTGCCCCTAAATGAGTCCTATGAGAATAAAATATTATTGGAACACCAAGCGTGGTGGCACACACCTGTAATCCCAGCGGCTCAGGAGGCAGAGGTGGGAGGATTGCAAGTTCGAGACCAGAGGTCTGCATAATTTACTGAGACCCTGTCTCAAAAAGTAAAAAAACATGGGCTGGGGGCACAGCTCAGTGGTCCAGCAAAGCATGCAGGTGCGAGGCCCTGGGATCAACCCCCAGTACCACAAAAAAATAAATAAATAAAATATTATCAGGAAAAACATTTGAATAATTCTCCTGTCTCTAAATGCAGTTATATCTCTTTACCAACTCTAAGTCATTTTGAATGTTAAATTTTGATGTGTTGAGGATGGTCTCAGCATTGGGCCCCAGATCTAGAAACATAAATGACAGGTCAACACCTCTGGCTCACAAGATTCACCAGAGTTTTTGACCCCAGGCACATCTTGGGTCTCAGCTGACACCATCAGCTTTTTTTGAAATAATGGACTTGAATTTTCAGAAACCCCTCACCATAAAATATTTTTCTTTTTTTTTTTTTTATTAGAAATTTTTAATGTACATCATAATGTGATTCATTTTGACATGCTTTTCGTTGTGACAATTTTCATATATGCAATTTGATAAGCATTATTCATATAGGTTACCCCTTACGCTCCTCTATGTTTCCCCCCTCCCCCCTTCCTATCTAAGTTTCCCATCCAAGTCTTCTCTATCTTTTACT
>VMDO01040090.1:0-12191 GCA_007922755.1 Pedetes capensis
GAAAACAAATATTATAATGACGTGCAAAGAGCCAGAAGCAGAAAACCAAAAGGAAAGACCATGTTCTGTGTTCTCAAGCTTAAGGAAGTGAAGAAAAAAGTTCAAGCCTTGAGTGAGAATACCGAAAGATTCTAGAGGAAAAATATTAAACAATGCAGGAAACATCAAAAGAAGATTGAATGGATACACAGAGTGGTTATCCAAAAAAGAATTGATAGATGACCAATAATTTCAAGAGGTTGCATATTAAGAGGAACCAATGGTATTGAAGGATGAAGTGGAAGTCACTTTGAAGGAACTGGTGAAACACAGAGCTCCAGGAATTGATGGGATACCAATAGAGATGTTTCAACAAACAGATGCAGCACTGGAGGTGTTAATATTTTATGTCAACAGATTTGGAAGATAGCTACCAGGCCAACTGACTGGAAGAGATCCATATTTGTGCCTATTCCCCAAAAAGAGGACCCAACTGAATGTGGACACTATCAGACAGTATCAATAATATCACACATGAGCAAAATTTTACTCAAGATCATTCAAAAGCACCTGCAGCAGCAGTATATAGGTAGTTAATTGCCAGAAAAACAGGCTGGTTTCAAAAGAGGGTGGGGAACCAGGGATATCATTGCTGATGTCAGGTGGATATTAACCAAAAGCAGAGAATATAAGGAAGATGTCTATCTATGTTTTATTGAATATACAAAGGCATTTGACTGTGTGGATCATAACAAATTATGGATAACACTTCGGAAAATGGGAATACCAAGCACCTAATTTTGCTCATGAGGAATCTGTATGTAAACCAGGAGGCAGTTTTTCGAATAGAACAAGGAAACACAGCCTGGTTTAAAGTTGAGAAAGGTGTGCATCAGGGCTGTATACTTTCATCATATCTCTTCAATTTATATGCCAAGCAAATAATCCAAGAAGCTGGACTTTATGAGGAAGAACACAGCATTAGGATTGGAGGAAGACTCATTAAAAACCTGTGTTATGCAGACGACACAACTCTGCTTGCTGAAAATGAAGAGGATTTAAAACATTTACTGATGAAGATCAAAGATCATAGCCTTCAGTATGGGTTGGGACTTAACACCAAAAAACAAAAATCCCTTATGACTGGGTCAGTGTGCAACTTCACTATAAATGGAGAAAAGATTGAAGTTGTCCAAGGTTTTGCTTTGCTTGGCTCTATAATCAACACCTGTGGAAGCAGCAATCAAGAAATCAAAGCATGCATTGCTCTAGGGGAAGCTGTGGCAAAAGATCTCTTTAGAGGCTTGAAAAGTAAAGATGTCACCTTGAGGACGAAGGTGCATCTGACTCATGTCATGATATTTTCAGTTGCATCATATGGTTGTGAATGCTGGACATTGAACAAGGGAGAGAGGAAAAGAATTGATGCTTTTGAATTATGGTGCTGGAGACATCTATTGAATATACCATGGACTGCCAAAAGTACCAACAGATCTGTCCTAGAAGAAGTGCAACCAGAGTGCTCCTTGGAGGCAAGAATGACAAGAGTGCATCTTACATAGTTTGGGCATGCAGTCAGGAGAGGTCAGTCCCTAGAGGAAGACATCATGTTTGGGAGAGTGGCATGTCAGATTAAAAAGGAAAACCCTCCACCAGATGGATTGACACAGTGTCTGCAACAATGGGCTTAAACATGAATAAGATTGTGTGTTTGGCACAGAATCGGGAAGTGTTTCGATCTCCTGTACATAGAGTTGCTATGAGTGGGACTCCACTCCACTCCACTCTATTGCACCTAACAACAACAACATATATATAACATATATATATATATATATATATATATTTTTTTTCTTTTTTGTTGTTTGGTGCCATCAAGTCAAATCACACTCATAGTGAAGTTAGGTGCAATAGAATGAAACACTACCTAGCAATGTGCCATGCACACCACCTTTTTAGTTTTGAACCCAATATTGCAGCCATTATGTTTCTTCTCATTTTGATTCATGACACCTGAGCAAAAAGATGTCCCAAGGTCTTTACTCCATTCTCATCATTAAGGTTGACTCTACTTTAGGGAGGCAACTCTTCCCAAGTCAGTTTTAAATGCCATCTAGCCTGGCGGGGGGCTCATTTTCCAGCACTCTATTTGACAGTGCTTCTCTGTTATTCACAGGGTTTTCATTGGTTAATTGTTTTGGGAGTGGGCTAACATGACAAGTCTTTCTCCCTCGTCCATCTTATTCTGGAAACTCGGCTGAAACCTGCCCACCATGGATGGTCCTGCTGGTATCTGAAATACTGGTGGCATAGCTTTCAGCATCACAGTAACACACAAGCCCCACAGTGGGATAACCTGACAAACGCAAGGGAGAATATATATTTCTATATTTATTCCATTCAACTGAATTTTTAAAATACTGTCTTTTCTGAGAAGTAGGAAGAAATAAATAATAAAGCATTTCTCACCTGACATCAGTTGGTAGGAAATTAAAACTCATCAAATTGCTGTAACATTACTTTTTTCAGTGTTGTCTTTTATTTTAACCTGATTTAAAGTAAAGCTTGTACTACTTTTTTCGCACAGCATGTTTTGGCCATGAATATATTTCTTATATTTTGAGTTAGTGTAATCAGTTAAACTTGTCAGCTTATCCACTTCTGTTCCTTATGTGTATTTTACGATATATTATACTACAAATCCATGTCAAAGGCACTTAGTAAACTCAGAAATCATTAGGCTCTATTTTATTTTAGGTCTTTGCCTGTTGTTAACCTAATATATTATCATTAAAAGTTTCAAAGTAGAAGCTAAAAAACAATTGAGTTAGCTGTTTTCAGTGGGATCTTTTAACTTATATTTCATACTTAGTCCCTAAAGAATAAACGATAGAATCATAATAGCAAGTATGCATTTATTGCTACGCTAAATCAATTGCTAATTAATTCCACATGGTATAGATGGATTTCTCTTTAGCATTTAGTATGGAAGTATTGCAAGTTTCTAAATGCCACATTTTTTACAGAAATTATCTTTTTCTTTACATTATTCTGTCTCCTTCTGTTCTCCTAAGGCCTGTGACTGCATTCTATGGAAAATCAAAGACTACAAAATTATTTTAGGAAAAGCTCAATAATATTAAGGACAAAAATGTGTTTCTGATTTTTCTTGTATAAATATTGGTTATTTATTTTATTTTTTGTTATTTTGAATGGTAATTGAATAATGATAACATGTTTATATTTTTGACTTACTATTTCTTTGAAGACTAATGAAGAAATCTGTTGTTTTGTGAAACTATGAATACACAAAATGATAATATGTGAAGTGCATATAACATAAAACCAAATCTTTTTTGCAATACACACAGCGCATTTATGAATGAGGGTCCTTACAGGCAATTTATACATCCTATAATCCCAAAGCACTCAGCCATTGAAAACCCTATGAGGGTCACTATGAGTCGGATACCGACTCGATGGCACCTAACAACAACAACAACAACAACATAATTCTTAATTATTTCCAGTTTTAATTCACGGTCCTATTCCAACATCATTCATTTAACATCAACATGAAAAGACAGTATAAATAAAAATGCTTAACATTCTTGAATTTTAAATGTCAAAAACAATCCTGAAGTACTTTAATAAAAGAGAATGTTCAAGTAATTATCTCAGCTTGACATTTTGTTGATTTGCAATTTTTGGCTTTTTTTGGTAATTTAGAATTTGCTTAAATTTTAGTGAAAATTATGTTTCCTCTGATCCTCTTGTTTTTAACTTTTGCATACATTTCTAAACAAATTTTATCATATTATACTGTTACTTAAAAATAAAAACTAAAACTAAATCTAAAATTCTGAAAGAAAATCATGGTTCTGATAATTGTATTTAGAATTAAAATGATGAAACTAAATATTTAATATTTGATAAAATAATTAATGAGTGAATTTTATGACACAAAAGGAAATAAAGTACACCATGGCTAGCCATATGGCATTAAATTTATTTATTTTTTATATTCCTGAATAACTGTCTACTATAAAAATATTGCTCCCCTTCTCACATTTGCATGATATTCACTACTAGGAATTTGGTGTTTATCTATCAAGATATAATTTCCAGTGTACATTTAAAGATGTGTAGTTGTATATTAGCATATATGTCTTCACAAATAGTATGTCTACTTTAAAAATATATAGAGAAATATTTTATATAAGCAGAATGACAACATAAAAAGAGTCTTTGATTTCCCAACAATTTTTATCCTCGTTCTTTTAAACATATTCATTATATGTATTGTTTAGCAAGTATTTTTTTGTTCAGAATTTTCATAAGAATGAGCACTGGCTTTATGTAAGCTTAACATTTAACATGTATAACAAGTTTTTCACTGCAGATTATGGCACATTTAAGAAACTTCAAGTTATTTTCACCAGGGGCCATATTTTCTCAGAAATCATTCAGTGCAGCACTGATTAAAATGATTAAAATAATATTTGGGCCTGTTATTCATATTATCTTGCATAACTCCTTGGTAAGATACTAATCTAACTTCGTAGGCTATTGAGCTAAGGCAGTCCTCATTATGAACCAAAAACAGGTCAAATACAGAACATGACTCCGTCTACAATTTGAATAGGGATTGCACAGTGATTCATGAATTTCTTGTCTTTGAAGAAGTACTTGTTCCTGTGCAGTCAGTAGATGGCAGGCTTGTATCATATGTAATCTGCATTTAGTGCTCATTTGTTTCCATAGCAAATACCCATGGTTAGGTTTATTTTGTTGTCTTTGTGTAAATAGGAATACATGAAACAGTTTGTAATATATTTCTACAATCAAACTTATTTGTTGAGTGTACTTATAAGCTACATAATTTGAAGGCATTTTTTGTTATTTTTCTGAATCATTGTTTTATATTTTAAAAATTCACTATCAGAAGAGGAACACTGACGTTACAAAAACTTGGTAGGATTTTACTTTAATTATAAGAGCAGAAAAATAAAAGTTAAGGAATTTTAGAAAAGTTCATTATAAAAGCTAATCTACATGAGGCATATAAATCCTTCAAATCTGACACAAAATACACAAGAAACTGTTTAAGAAACTTTTTGAGAGGTCTGTATGAAACCTGCCCATCCACACACACTGAGTGTGACATAATACCATCATTTGGTATGATATAGCATGTAACAAGGCATGTCTCTTACCAGCATGACCAAAGTAATATGGCCAGTCAGCTATAGCAAATCACATCGGCCAAGATTAAATGTTTCCATAATATGTTGTTAGTAGATGTAGTTGAGTCAAATCCAACTCATAGTGACCCTATGTACAACAGAACGAAACACTCCCAACACTGTGCCATGCCTGGCACTATTGTCAGTGCTTCTCTGATATTCATAGGGTTTTCCATGGCAGATTTTTTCCTGAGTAGATTGCCAGGTCCTTCCCCCTAGCCTGCAGCACCTGGTATTACCAAGCAGTCCCTCACACAAAGACTAACCAGCCTGATCCTGCTTAGCTTCCAAGATCAGACAGGATAGATTTTTATTATTTCCAACCTGAGTAAGTTTGAAAGAATCCTAGACATATGTGTAAAGGCCTGGGCACAGTGAGACAGATTTACTCTGGACAACATTATTACTATGCTCTAATACATTCATATTTGTGATTATTCTAGGTGAATGTTGTGGTCAAAGAAGAAGTTATAACGCATCTCAGGAAATTCTCTTTAATGGTACCTAAGAAGAAGAACAACAATCCTGACAGAGTAATCAAGAGATTGGGAAATTTGTCATTCCCTCAGTAACACCTGGTAAACACCACATTCATTCCCCTTTCCATTTTTGCCTGTCCTGTGTGAGATGAGATACCTGTTCATAAACTTTGAGGAAAACTTGCCTTCATATTATAAACTGAGCTAACAGTTATTGTTGTTGTTGTTAGGTGCCCTCGAGTCGGTATTCGACTCATAGTGACCCTCAAAGGGTTTTCAATGGCTGACTGTTTCAGGATTGCCTTGGGAGTGGATTGCCAGGCCCTTCTCCCATTTTTGCGGTGCTGGGAATTGAACCCAGGACCTCAGAGACTGCAGAGCAGTGCTCTACCAACTGAGCTAAATCCCAGCCCTAGTAGACAGAAAAGCAAAAACGGTTTCCATAACACTGTTGATTTTTTTAATTACCTCTCTTATTTGTTTACTTGTATATTTTGTGTGCTCTCTAAAAATCTCTGCTGCTAGCTGGAAAAGTCTACATTTTCTCTCAGCAAACACAGGGTCAGAGTATGCCAGTCCTGGCGTAGTAATTATCTTTGTATTCATCAAAGAATGCTTTTGTTTTCATTTTTTATTAACATTATTTTTACTATTGCTGTTGTTTTTGTTTATGTTTGGCTTTTAAATTCATTTCATATTCACATTTCTGGAAGCTAGAAAAAGTTAAATATCACACTTTTCCTTGAGAATCTCTTCTGGATTTTTTTCCTCATAATGCCTAAAATATGATTTTTTGTCAAATTTGTTTATTCTTTCACCCTCTAACACTATCTTTTTCAATCCTTTCCTAGGTGAATGGGAGTAGACTCCCAAGAAGTGCTATTTCCTGTCTCTCAGTCCTTGCTACCTAAAGGGTAGTCCAAAGACCTACAGCTTTGACATTACCTGGGAGCTTGATATAAATATAGAGGCTCAGACCCCTACCAGAGATCTATTGAATCAGAATCATCTGCACCTCAGGAAGATCCTCAGATGATTCATATGCACATTAAAGTTTGAGTAGCATTGCCAATATGTACTACTTTCCAAAATGAAAACAGAAATAAAAAAAAACAAAACCTTAGCCCATTGTATTTCCTAAGGTGTTTTAAATGTCAAGCTCAAGGAAAGTTGCTTCATTTTAGGGTAAGATCAGACAATAAAACTAGTTACATTTTCAAAATGAAGAATTCCTAGGGGAATAAGGTTTTGTGAATAATACAATAAATTTGTATGAATAACAAGGTTAACATTAAGATGAAAACAATTCCTAGCATGCCAGACAGTAATAAGGTATTCAGGTGTTATAATCATGGGTACCATTTATAAAAGAAAGCTTATTGACATAGTTAACTATTTTCTAGGGGCTCAAGATGTACCTCCATGGCAGAGGGAGTGTTAGCATTTGCAGAGCTCTGAGTTTGACAATCAATACTACAAAAAGAATAAAGTAAAATACAAAAAAATAAAACAAACAAACAAAAAAAACAAACAAAAACATCTTGCAATACAAACATTAGAGACCATCATTATTTTCATTTTAAGTTTACTGGGGGCTTGAACCCAGGGCCTCACTTCTCAGACTTACATGCTTCGCAACTGCTATACCACTGCCCTGTATCCTAAGTCCACTTTTTAACTTTTTTTTTAAATTTTATTTTGACACAAGGGTCTTGCTAAATTACACAGAGTGCCTCTGGTCTTGAACTTGTGATCCTCCTGCCTCCCCCTCCAGAGTTGCTGGGATAACAGGCATGAACCACTGCCCCAGCTTTCATTTTAAGTTTCTATTATCCTCTATTTACACAATAAAATTGAAGAAATTGTCATTGGAATTTTCCCCTTTCTTTTGTGTAAATTCTGCAATGATCTTAGATACTGCTGCAGAAAATGGGTAATTAATGGTGTGAAATGGTTTGTAAGGGAACATTTTATCAGAAAGTACAAGCAAGTAAATGAACTCATACAATTCAATTCTATGCTTCAATTTCAAATATAATATGCAAATATCTACCCTGCAAAACCTTGTAAAATGACTTTTTGAACTCTATTATCCTAAGTTAATGCAGTGATTAGACTGGGTCATCTTTTTAACATTGACAGAAACTCTACAGTTTTGCAGTTATCTATTGTTGTTTTATTTCCATTTTGATTATTTTATTCACTATGTGATTATTTTAGCTTTGGCCTCAGACACATTCTTTCATATTAAAACTACATTTGATTAGCTTCAACTTTCTCAGACACACATGGGGATGGGATTTAAATCAATGTGTCTTTCAATGTTATGGTTTATTTCTTTGTCCTAATTCAAGTGTCTAAATAGTTGTTAATTTGATTTGATCATCTCCAAATATTTCATCATGTGATTTGCTATTATCACGGAAACTTAAGGCAACAAACATGTACTTAACAGTTACTACTGAAAATAAATTATTCACAAAGTTATATTTATTTGTTCTGCAAGACCCACTACAGATGTTACAGACATACAAAAACAAATTATTTATGAAATAGAGACCTGGGTACAGATAACTTGACATTCTCAACATCTTAGAGTAATTTTGAATGAGACATGCCTGAAACCATTGGACATTTTTCTAGTTCTTTTGTTTTTCAGAACTGAAATCCACTAAGTTATTTCTGTCCCTCATTTCTTTAACTGGGATAATCAACATAAGTTTAATGAGACTCTGTCAAACAAATATCACGTTATGAATAATAACATGTATCTTGAAGGTTATATCAAATGGAAAGATGAAACTGGGAAGCTAAGAGAATTAGAGGTCATGGCTCAATGTAAAATCACCATGGAAACAGCTTTCATGACCAATTCATAGGGCAATGTCAAAAGGCAGTAACCTCTGGCTTCTCTTTTCCAAAGCCCTGTCTAGGAAGGTTACAGGTTCTTTATCTGCTTTCATGATGACATTTGTCAATGTTTTTGTAGGTTTCTATTCTGACAAGCACAAAACTCTGCTCCAAGTTGAACCTGTCCTTTGTGATGAGTCTGAAGTACAGAACAGTTGCATAGCAGTCTGTCTATTCTTGCTCCACATTCAGCTAAATGCCAACTCTGATCCCTTTGAGATGGTGACCTGGCTGAAGCTAGAAAGAGTGTCATCCCTCAGTATACAAACATCTTCAGAGAATCATATGGTGAAACTTCTTGATTAAGGTCATGTTCTTATTCCATGGAATCATTTTTTATGTAAGAAGATATCTATATTTCTACATATCAAAAATTATGTTTATAAATGGATAAATAAGTAATAAAATGTGAAGCTATGTTTCCAAGTCATAAAAATATCAAAACAAATGAATTATATGACCCAAATGTTTGTTTCGTATCATCATTATATAGAATAATTTTGTAAAGCTTTCTGACAAAATTATAACTTTTTTCAATTATTTGCAAATAAGAAACATTTAAAGGAATTTTATTTTTTATTAGTCTCAGATTCTGGTTTACTATAAAATAATTATTTTGTGTATGCCTTACTTAATGATTAAAATATTTATATTAAAAAAATAAATGAGTGTGGTGTTACATTCTTGTAATCCCAGGAGGTGGATTGAGCCAAGCTTCGGCTATGTAGTATGTTCTAAGAAAGCCACAAATAAATGAATGAATGAATAAATAAATAAATAAATATTTTTAAGCTTTGACATCAAATAATTTCATTTTAATCCATTCAGTGTTGGGTGTTTTATGATGTCACCCCACATCACAGGTTTTATGACTTTGTAAAGACATGAATATAAATTTTATTTCTCTCACTTATACATGGATATACATAGATATATTTTCTGTAGAAAATTTCTTAGGTCATGTATAAATTGTGATTTCCAAGAGACTATGGTTCTCATCAGTCTGCAGCCGTAGCCCTGTGGTATCCAGTCAGATCTTGGAAGCTAAGCAGGGCTGGACCTGGTTATTATTTTGATGGGAGACTGCCTGAGAACACCAGGTGCTGTAGGCTTGGGAGGTGAATCTGGCAACCCACTCCCAAAAAATCAAGTTGCCATTGAAAACCCTATGAACAACAGATAAGCACTGAAAATAGTGTTTCCCCTGTTGTATGTAGGGTCGCGATGAGTAGGATACCAACTTGAAGGCACCTAACAACAACAACATGGTTCTCAGGTTTATTGACTTGCATTAGAAATCCATATGATCTCAGATAGAGAATCACATACCATGACTAGGCAGAACCAGTTTTTATATAAACATACTGATATATTAAACAATAATTAATATATTATAAGGTAACATTGCAATATGTTCATGAACTTTTTCTCTTAATTTTTTTAGAGAGTTCATGACAAGTACTTCTACCTAAATTTTTGGCTCTAATTTTAATGTAATTGCAATATCTAATTTTCCAATAGATTCTTTTAATCAAGGAGGAGATTTAAATTATGTCAATAAGATAATACAGAGGTTTTCAAAATTTTTGGATTTTCAAGGTTGCCTGTCCCAAAACTATAGTTATCATCTATTAGACTTAATATGTAATTGTGTAGTGACATGCTGATTTATATCTCATTAAGTTTTTGGTTCCTGTTGTTGGTAGGTGCCATCAAATCATCATTATATGATTATGACTCATCATCATATGATTATGATGATGAGTCTACATACTCATCATATGCCTACATATGCCTACATATGTCTATATATGATTATGACACTATGAGTATGACTTATAGTGACCCCATGTACAGCAGATCAAAACACTTCCCAATCCTGTGCCAGGCACACAATCTTATTTATGTTTAAGCCCATTGTTGCAGACACTGTGTCAATCCATCTGGTGGAGGGTTTTCCTTTTTCCTCTGAACTGCCACTCCACAAACATGATGTCTTCCCCTAGGGATTGACCTCTCCTGACTACATGCCCAAACTATGTAAGATGCACTCTTGTCATTCTTGCCTCCAAGGAGCACTCTGGTTGCACTTCTTCTAGGACAGATCTGTTGGTACTTTTGGCAGTCCATGGTATATTCAATAGATGTCTCCAGCACCATAATTCAAAAGCATCAATTCTTTTCCTCTCTCCCTTGTTCAATGTCCAGCATTCACAACCATATGATGCAACTGAAAATATCATGACATGAGTCAGATGCACCTTCGTCCTCAAGGTGACATCTTTACTTTTCAAGCCTCTAAAGAGATCTTTTGCCACAGCTTCCCCTAGAGCAATGCATGCTTTGATTTCTTGATTGCTGCTTCCACAGGTGTTGATTATAGAGCCAAGCAAAGCAAAACCTTGGACAACTTCAATCTTTTCTCCATTTATAGTGAAGTTGCACACTGACCCAGTCATAAGGGATTTTTGTTTTTTGGTGTTAAGTCCCAACCCATACTGAAGGCTATGATCTTTGATCTTCATCAGTAAATGTTTTAAATCCTCTTCATTTTCAGCAAGCAGAGTTGTGTCGTCTGCATAACACAGGTTTTTAATGAGTCTTCCTCCAATCCTAATGCTGTGTTCTTCCTCATAAAGTCCAGCTTCTTGGATTATTTGCTTGGCATATAAATTGAAGAGATATGATGAAAGTATACAGCCCTGATGCACACCTTTCTCAACTTTAAACCAGGCTGTGTTTCCTTGTTCTATTCGAAAAACTGCCTCCTGGTTTACATACAGATTCCTCATGAGCAAAATTAGGTGCTTGGTATTCCCATTTTCCGAAGTGTTATCCATAATTTGTTATGATCCACACAGTCAAATGCCTTTGTATATTCAATAAAACATAGATAGACATCTTCCTTATATTCTCTGCTTTTGGTTAATATCCACCTGACATCAGCAATGATATCCCTGGTTCCCCACCCTCTTTTGAAACCAGCCTGTTTTTCTGGCAATTAACTACCTATATACTGCTGCTGCAGGTGCTTTTGAATGATCTTGAGTAAAATTTTGCTCATGTGTGATATTATTGATACTGTCTGATAGTGTCCACATTCAGTTGGGTCCTCTTTTTGGGGAATAGGCACAAATATGGATCTCTTCCAGTCAGTTGGCCTGGTAGCTATCTTCCAAATCTGTTGACATAAAATATTAACACCTCCAGTGCTGCATCTGTTTGTTGAAACATCTCTATTGGTATCCCATCAATTCCTGGAGCTCTGTGTTTCACCAGTTCCTTCAAAGTGACTTCCACTTCATCCTTCAATACCATTGGTTCCTCTTAATATGCAACCTCTTGAAATTATTGGTCATCTATCAATTCTTTTTTGGATAACCACTCTGTGTATCCATTCAATCTTCTTTTGATGTTTCCTGCATTGTTTAATATTTTTCCTCTAGAATCTTTCGGTATTCTCACTCAAGGCTTGAACTTTTTTCTTCACTTCCTTAAGCTTGAGAACACAGAACATGGTCTTTCCTTTTGGTTTTCTGCTTCTGGCTCTTTGCACGTCATTATAATATTTGTTTTC
>VMDO01040091.1:0-12162 GCA_007922755.1 Pedetes capensis
CAGAGAATCAGCAGGGAGGGAGTCAAGGAAATCAATAATTAAACCATATTCTGTTCTTATCTTCCAGTCTAATAGTGCTTTTCATGGGTCAAAAGCAATGTGAAGCCGGAAGATAAACTTTTGATGCGATTTCTAAAGGTCAAAGAAGGTTAGAGGATGGTAGAAGGGGTCAGGAGGAACAAACAGAGATATCCATCATAGATAGTAAAGAAAATGGTCTCCTTGTGAACGAAGCCTAGCACCAGTGACCTCAGGTTAGTGTCTGTGCCCACAGAACATACATTCCAGGATTCTTATAAGTATTACAGCAATCTGTGAAGTAGAGGAAATCTCAAGGTGGCCCATAACTACAAACCTAGATGACATGTTACATTTTACCTTCTTGAGCTTGGAATGGCTGGAGACCTACTCTGGACCTTTTTTGTCTTAATTCTTCACTGAGCAAAGGCGACATTCCCTAAACCACTTGCAGGAGAACCAGCAATTTGCAAGAATACAATGCTTGTGTTCTGTTTAGCTACATTGAGTAGATTTAATCCTAGATATTCCTACAGGACTCACTCTTACATAATATTCTTAAATGGCTTTTGCACTTACAAAGCATGAGGTTGTATAAACCAACATAGTGTTTTGGAAAGGTTCAGTCAGCCTTCAGTCAGACCAGCATGCTACAGTCAGGGCTTCCTTTCACAAGAAATATGAAAGAATGAGGACTACTTTCTGACTCAGTTTCCTTAATTTTGAAAAAAAAAAGTTCTTGAATTCTTCTTGGACCTGACCTTCTTTGATTCCCTGTGTTCTCTGATGAGGGAAGGTGGGCAGGAGGTGCATTACAGCGCCAAGACCAGAGGCAAAATAAGACAAGAATCAAGAAGATTTAGGCAAAGAGAAATATTTATCTGTGATTCTTCTCCTCCAGGCATTGTCTATTTTGGTCCCTTTGTTCATAGTCACTCAGAGGATGATACCATCTTTTTCCATTTCTCCTTTTTTTCAAAGAGAAGAATTAAATTTTATCCCTAGGAAAGATAGTTATTAGTTAAATAAAATTGCCATTTAACCAAAGAATAGCTTTATTTTTTCCCATTACCTAGAAAGCGTCACCAAACAAAAATATTGCATACTAGTGTGCACAAAATCAAGCAAAAAGGTATTGACAAAATAGCTAAATGATCAATGAAGACATGTCTCTTTCCAACTTTTCATTTCTACAAGTGCTATTCCTGTAATTAGAATTCTCTCCCTTATTTCCTAGTCTTAACAGATCACACTTAGTAGTCTTCTTACACTGGGAGAATGCCCTTGACCTTAAAATTTGTCAGTTTTTCCCCTTCACGATCCTCTCATTCATAATGTTGTTCATGGTTTCCAATGCAATATTTACTTGTGTGATCATTTCATTCATATTCAATGACTTTCCTACACTCTAAGGTATATGAAGGCACACTGTCTGCTGCATTCATCGGTGCAGATCCATCCTATACAATACAGAGTCATGGGAATCATTGAATGATATGCCAATTTGGTAATTTACCACAGGGACTGTTCTGTATTTCAGAGGGGCATATTCTCAGAAAAGGTACTATAGGGGCGGCCAAGGAATGTGATATTAAAAGGAAATCCTGATTCAAAGGAAAAGATTACTGGGATATGTTGCTTCTGTCCACACTGCATAAGAACATGTGATTGATTAGTAAGATTTCAAAAGCAGCTACATTAATCTTATGCTAGAGTTGTGTACATAATTTCTATCCTAAAGTTCAACCTCAGGATTGGTGAAATTCTGGGCTGGCTCCTTGCTGTGGGGTGCTGTCCTGTGCATTGTAGGATTTTAGCGGCATCCCTAGACTCTACCTACTCAATACCAATAGCAGCTTCTCCCTCCCCCAACAGGTAGAAGCAAACATAAGTGCCTCAAAACATTGCCAAATATTGCCTGGGTAAATAAATCATTCCTAGCTGAACATCACTGTTTTACAGGAGAAACTTGCCAGATTCAAATTAATATATAACAGAAAGGTGCTGCTAAATGCTGATGCAATGTTTATTCAACATACTTCACAATGAAAGGGAGCAATTTGGCATGTTAACCCACATTGCACGAGCCATTGAGAATATTATTTATCCAAATTGCTTCCATTGTTTGTTTTCCACTACTTAGGAATTGATCCCAGGGCTTTGCACATACTTTGCAAGTACTCTCCCACTGAGTTGCACCTCCAGACTTTTTTTTCTTTTTTCTTTTGAGACAGGGTCTTGCTAAGTTTCTCAGGCTACCTCTGGCCTCAGTCTATGTTCCTCCTGTCTCCACCTTCCAAGTCACTGGGATTATACACTTGCACGAACACAGTCAGCTAAAAGTTGAATCTTTAGAAATCAAACCAAGAAATAATAGGCAAACATAGGTCAAATTTCTAATACCTAAAATTTCACTGAGGTTCTCTATGCTTTTAATTAAATCTTTCGAATTTGGTTTTGTCTCACAACACATTGTTGTTGTCGTTGTTAGGTGCCATTGAGTTGGGTCCAACCCTCATAGGGTTTTCAATGGCTGAGTGGTTTCAGATTGCTTTGGGAGTGGACTGCCACGTCCTTTGCCTGTTTGTGGAGTGCTGGCGATCAAACCCTGCTCCTCATAGAACATAGAGCAGCCCTCTACTAACTGAGCTAAACCCCAGCTTCACAACACATATTTCATTTAAATACAGGAATTCACATTAATGTACTCACAGAATGAAAAATAAAATTGGGCAAGGCTCTAAAAGAAATCTTGTTGTTGTTAGGTGCCCTTGAGTTGGGTCCAACTCCTAGCAACACTATACTATATACAACAGAATGAGACACTCCCTGACTCTGTACTAGGCACATGATCTTTTCTATGTTTAAGCTCATTGTTGCAGCCACTATTTAGTTGTAGTAAATTGAGAATTTTAACTTTTTTGTATTCCTTCAGGGACCATACTCAATATCTAAAGGTTGCTATTGTTGTTAGGTACCATGAAGGCAGGTCTGACTGACTCATAGTGACCCTATGTACAACAGAATGAAAAATTCCCCAACATTGTGCCATGCCTGGCAGTATGTCAGTGCTTCTCTACTATGCATAAGGTTTCCAATGACTGATTGTTTTCTGAATTGTTTTGGGAGTGGACTGCCAGGTCCTTGGCCCATTTTTTTTTTTTTTTTTGCAGTGCTGGAGACTGAACCTAAGGCCTTAGAGTGCACAGAGCAGCACTTTACCAACTGAGGTAAACTATATCCCTAAAGATAGGCTAGGCATAACTTTGTAGCTCAGTGGACTTTACCTTCTCTTTTGAAGGCAAAGTAAAATAGTCCTGCCAGGGGATAATGTTGTTTTCTAAATAAAAAGAGATCAAGGAAAGAGTTGACAATTAATTGAATACAAACTGTGCAGGCAATTAAATTGGGCAATGCATTCACAAAATGCATTTTTATGCTTCCCAGTTAAATACAAGATCACTTTCCATTGGTTCAAATTTTTAAATGAAATTTGGCCTCAATTTCCACATCAATTAAATGATTATATTGGGGATAACTAACTTCTACTTTGGCATAAGCCATTACAAACCTTATGAATAGCAGAGAAGCACTGACAATAGTGTTTTTCCTGTTGCAATAGGGTCACTATGACTTGACAGCACCTAACAACACAACATACTTTGGCATAACAATGATATTACTATATGAATATGTGAATCAAGTTATCTATGACCAACAAATAATATTTGAATTTTAAAGTAGATTGATAAAAATCACTGGCAAATTTTAGTTTTTGAAATAATCTTACCATATTTTTGTTTATTTATTCCACAAACACCAAAAATTAATTTCTTCAGGCAGCATAAAATTGATTTTATAGTTGTCTTACAAATACATATCTTTCTACCATTCTTCATATCCTTCAATAATTTAACTACACATAGCTTTTCACTATACAGAAATGATTACATCTTCAACAATGTTACATTGACACTATGTATCTCAGGAAAAGCAATATTAAAAAAAATTCACTCCATACTCCACTGTGACATCCAATCCCATCAGATCTCCTAAGCTAAGCAGGGTCTGGCCCAGTTAGTACTTGGATGGGAGACCACCTGGAAACACCAGATGCTGTAGGCTTGGGAGAAGGACCTGGCAACCCACTCCCAAAAAGCAATCAGCCATAGAAAACCCTATGAATATCAGAGAGGCTCTAATAATAATATTTCACCTGTTGTACATAGGGTCGCTATGAGTTGGACACCAACTCAATGGCACCTAACAATACAAGGAAACACCTAACTACACTTGTTTTTCTTTTCTTTTCTTTTTAACCAACTTCCTTCATCTTTACTTGCTAAAATTATATTTACTTAATTTGTTCTTTAAATAAATAAGTAAAATACCAATTTGATTTCAAAATGACTGAAGTTCAAAGTCATTACCTTTGCTATTATACTACTTTCTTATTTTGCTTTCCTTATTGGACTGTGTGTTTGCATGCCCCTAAACAAATCACTTTCTTGAGCATCTTTTTGGGAAATTAATTAGAGAGGATTATGGAACTTTCTCCCTTAGGAAAAATATCAAATATCAGTAGTAGTTGCAGAAGATCTAATTGTAGGAAAAACGTAGTTTTCATAAATCTACTCTAGCTAGAAAGTGATCATTTTTGATGACCTAAAAGGATTTGTGTGCTGATTTACCTGATTCTGTGCCATGGGAGTATGTTTAAACACATGTGTAAATGAATCTTTCTACAGGGTTTTTACTACACTTCCTTTGACTGAGTGTACATTATTCTATGGAAGATTTATGAAATATATTGCTGATTTGGATGGTAATGAATTGATTTACAGTATCACATTTCACTTTTGCAAAGTCCTTGCAAAGTTTCGTTGTTGTTGTTTTATTATTTGTCTGTCCTGCACATTTATTTTCAGCTGGAAATCTCAATTTAAAACTTTTCTCTGGCAGTTATAATGGAGAAATTGTACTTGTGCATACTTTTTATGTCCTTGTTCACAATAATGTTTGAATGAGAAGAAACTAGATAAAAATCAGAGAAAAATTGCAATGATAAACATATGAAATAGGAGAAATTGATCATTAACTCAACTTGTAGCTCACTGAGGTATTTTACAGATGAAACAGGGATCCTTAGATTTATAAAATTCTTTTTCAGTTCAAAGTATAGAAATATGGGTTTGGAAATAAAATGTGTATCATAGAGGTTTTCTGTTTGTTTGTTGTACTAAGAATTGCTGTGCAAATGCTCTATCACCGAGCTACATACCCAGCCCATATTTTACTTTTTATTTCGAGACAGTCTCACTAAATTATGCAGGCTGACTGTGGCCTTGAACTTGCAATTCTCTTGCCTCTACCTCTCCCAAGTCATTGAGATTATAGGCTTGAGCCAGGGCACTGGGCAATCATAGAATTTTAATGAGCATGCCCTTTCTATTGTTGTTGTTAGCCCTAGGGACCTTCACAGGACTTTCAATGGCTGATTGTGTCGGGAGTGCTTCAGGAGTGGATTGCCACATCCTCCCCCCATGTCCTTCCTTTTTTAAAAAAAGTGGAAATTCACAAAATGTAAAATATTTGTTTTGCTTTGTTTTATTCTGCTTTCCAGGATCTACAGAGGAAGAACAAAAACTTAAACCAAAAGTGCTTCGAGTTTTGTTTGCTGGCTTTTGAATCTTAACCACACTACAGTTTTTTAAAAATATGGAACATAAAAAATGTGGGCAAATTTGGCATTTAGGTTTCAGACTAGTCAACAAAATTTAAAATGATTCTCCTTCAGCTTTATACAATCAATAATCCTGTTATATAAAATAGGCTTTTCTAAGAGGAAATGATTAGGATTACAGAGAAATATCTGAAAGCTTCAGAGGGGATAAGAAAGATTTAACTTTATTGCCAACTAGGATATGCAAAATAGATTCTGATAAACACACACACACACACACACACACACGCACGCACGCACGCACAAGCCACATAGTCAAGCTAATAAAAAGTACAAAATCAAAGTTAAACAAAAAACACCAAGGGAATATTTTGCCTAAGTAGTAAGGGTGTGAGAGTATATGAGTGTATGTGTGTGTGTATAAGTTTAAGTGATAAACATTATCCCCATGACATGATGAATTTTACCCGATGGTTAATTTAAGAAAGAAAGGCTAATATCAACTGCTCTGAAACCTAATCACTATGATAGACTATATTGAACATATTGTTAGCTTGTTGTTAGTGTTGTAGGTGTCACTGAGTTGGACCTGACACATAGTGACACTATGTACCACAGAATGAAACACTCCCTGACATTGTATGATGCCTGGCACTATTGTCAATGCTTCTCTGCTATTCATAGGGTTTTCAATGGTTGATTGGGGAGTGGGTTTTCAGGTCCTTCTCCCAAGCCTACAGCACTCCATATTCCAAGGTGGTCTTTCATCCAAGTACTAACTACTCCCAACCCTGTTTACCTTCCAAGATCTGACGGGATCAAATGCCAGGGTGATGTGGCTGTAGGAGTTGATGGCTTACACATGATCTTATAGGAGCTCAATGCAAAGTTCTCAACTTACCTATCTTTGCATAGACTTATAAGACATGCCATTTAAATGTGATGTCTCAAAGAGCTTTATTTTTCCCACTTTCTTTTATATATATATATATTTTTTCTTTTCTTTTTAATGGCTCTGGTCAATATTGACAATACTTACAACCTTTTCATCCAGTATATAAAAAGAGCTATCACTCATTTGTGTGTGAATATGAGAAAGTCACAGGATTTTGTGAACAAAACCTTTGCAGTGCCCCAGGTGTCTCCACCACACAGATGTGAGGAATCTATTCAACAAGGTGCATCCTTTGATTTCTTCATTTCATAGAAGGGCGTCATCCCTCCCTTCTGATGTTTATGCATCTGCCTAACAGGAGGCACACATTCCATCGCCACTCCCATCCCTTTAATCTTGCGTTGCTCACCTTCTAACAAAGCTCAGAGTCAAGTAGCAACACTTATAAATGATTATGTCCATAGTCCATCAATTCCCCTTGTATAAATTATAATCTTAAATCAGAAGAAGCTGATTGTGAATTCTACACCAGGTTGTTCTGGAGAAGAGTCCTCCCTACCCTCACACCAGCACTAGGGAACAAATTTAAAGCCTTGCACATGCTCTACCAGTGCTCTACCACTGAGCTACAACCAATCTTATGTCCTGGAGAAGTGTTTTTATTACTGCTTAAAGCATTGTCACGGAGTTGTATTTAGCATTTCATAAGAAATAAATATGTGAAATATTCTACTGATTTTATCATAGGGATGGTATCTTCAGTATCACACCATTTCCTTTATCACAGCCACAGGATGAATTTCTTATAGGATTTTTAGCCTGAAAACTGTAATTTTTCTAAGCAACCAGACCCTCTCTGAACTCTGGGATTCTGTTCTTTTTTCCATCTTCCTTCAGCTGCTGGAAGGCACAGATAAATTTTCCTGGACCAATTTTGGAGTCTTTTAAAAGAATCACCCATCTTTATATTTCACATTTACCTTCATTTTCACTAATATATTTTACCAGGTTATAATACCTGTGTCTGATTTTTGAAAGACTCTGAAATATTTTTAGAATAAGACAAACTATAAATACAAGAATGAATAAATGAATACCTGAATAATGGTGAGTGTGCAGAAACATAAATTAAAACTTCATCCTCTGAAGGAAAAAGAAAAGGTCAAAAGTTACTTGCAAAATCCTGAAGTCGATTTGAAAGATAATCTCAAATGACACCAGAAGCAGTGCAGACTTCAGGAATAGCACAGCAAAGTAATTTCAGCAAGTTCTCCAGCAATTGTTTACTGATTTTGTTTTTGATAAGCATCACATTAATCATGCCTCCCACCTCACCTTCCTTACACCTGACATGGGGTAGAATACGAATCTCGGGTTCCACATTGTGCACTGCCTTTCTGACATCTTATGAAACTCTTATAAAGTGAGTGATAAATATCATTCTTTAGCCTATTTTCCTCTGGAAACACATACCCTAGCCAAAGGGGAACATTTGCTTGAATCATTCTATTTAAATTAGAGTAATAAATCTTATGGTAGTACAACGCTAAGTATTCTAAACTGCTATACTATATTCCATTCATTTTAACTTCTCGTTTTGATTTTTGTCATCCTTTTGAGTATAAAGACATTTCTGCATATTTGAGCTCTCATAAGTTAATCAGAAATGCCTAAATAAAACAACATTGAAAAAATGCAAAGACATGGAGAGTTTAACACATTTCTGTTAAGATTTCCTTATTGATACTTTCACTGAGTGTTAGTTTCCCTGGATTTGATTCTTAGTAATAGTGATCCCTACCAAGATAACACTTCATTCCATTTCCCATGTCTACTCTCTTTATGACCTACCTCAAAATGTAATATTTCTTTAGAGCAAACTGATTTACAAAACCACACTGATTAGTCCTGTGAACGTTGAATGTTCAATTTTTATCTGTTCTACTTGCTGATTACTATTTCTCATTCACTTGATATGAGTTTTTAACATTTTTCCAATGAGTTATATGAAAAAAATGAAGTTGTAAGAAAATAGCATTGAGTAGGAGGTTAAGAATTGTGTCTTGGTCATTGGGTATATCTCAATTTAGTTTGAGAGTCCTCCAGTTTTCTTACCTATCAATTGAAAAAGTTGGGCTTTAAAATCTTTAAAAGGATTTCTTGGTAGTAGGTGCTTTTTAAAAAATTATTTGTAGCCAGGCACGGTGGCATATGCCTGTAACCCCAGCGGCTGGGGAGGTGGAAGCAGGAGGATCACAAGTTCAAGACCAGAGGCAGTTTGTGTAACTTAGTGAGACCCTGTCTCAAAAAGTAAAAAATGGGCTGGGGTTCTGCTCAGTGGTCCAGCACTTGCAGAGCATGCAAGTTTGAGGCCCTGGGTTCAATCCCCCCATTACCTCAAAAAATTATTTGCTTTTATGCAACTTTTTGCATATGTACAGTACAGAGATAATTTAGATTTTAGAAATTTATGTGCATTCTACAGCTTATTCAAAGATATTTCAGCATCTTATTCCTTTTCTGTACCATTTAGTAGTGATTACAAGAAGTGCATGTTTTATACGTTAAGCTGACATCGTTATTGTTGTTGTTAGGTGCCATGGCATAGGTGTCTAACTCAGGAACCTTATGTACAACAGATGAAACATTATTGTCAATGTTTCTCTGCTATGCATAGGGTTTTCAACGGCAGATTGCTTTTTGGGAGAGGGTTGCCAGGTCCTTCTCCCAAGCCTACAGCACCTGGTGTTTCCACGCTGTCTCCCACCCAAGAACTAACCAGGTAAGACCCTGCTTAGCTTCTGAGATCTGTCGGGAATGGATGCCACAGTGGTACAGCTGCAGGCATTGTTAAGCTGATAGTAAGGGATTATTTAAAACAATTCTGTTGTATTTTCTAAAGTATTATTAAAGTATTATTAAAGTATTATTTTCCCTTAGGATGTTTTTGTGTTTAATATTGCCTGTTTTATGGCAAATATTCCAGTGACATAGCAAAATATCATCAATTATTTCATGTTAATTCGGCCCTAGATGAAGTCATGTCCTTGTTCAATCTGACTAGCAGAGCTATTCTCATGGGTCACAGAATGAATATTTCAAAAGCAGTCATACTCTGAGAATATTTTGGAGACATATCAAGTTGTTGTGGTCTATGTGGGCCTGGCCTCCATGCTCTACTTTTCCCTCTGCTTCTACCACAAGCAATCACAGATAGAATGTTTTTCCCATTGCTCTTTCCTAGTTACCAAAATGTAGTGACGGCTTTATATATTTTTTCCCCAGGTACAATAAATGAAGCACACAGAAAAATGCAAACTGGAATTTTAGTATAGCTATTTATGTATGTGTGCACATATATATGTGTGTGCATGTGTGTGCGTGTGTGTGTATGAATTTATATACTATTGTATATTTATGTATAGTAATATTCATAATACATACATACTAATGGAAATATGTAATAGCACCCATCTAACTATGTACATAATTATACCAGATTATATATATTATATATGTAAAATTATAAATTTAATGCATATAATGATGCATACACAGAATTTATGTGATAATATCTATGCAATGCATTAAGTACACACTAGTGAAAATATACATAATAAATGCACATGTACATATCTTTATGAAGTATTTATTATACAAGTATAATGTCTCCATTACTAGTATATATACATAAATATGTGTGTGTTGTTGTAGTTGTTCTTAAGTGCCATCGAGTCAGTGTCCAACTCATAGCAATGCTATATACAACAGGTGAAACACTATTGTTAGTGCTTCTCTGTTATTCATAGGGTTTTCAATGGTGGATTGATTTTTGGGAGTGAGTTGACAGGTCCTTCTCCCAAGACTACAGTATCTGGTGTTCCCAGGTGGTCTCCCATGCAAGTACCAACCATGCCTGACCCTGCTTAGCCTCCAAGATCTGACGGGATTGGACACCACAGTGCTAAAGTTGCAGGTAATATATATAAATGTATATATATATATATATATATATATATAGAGAGAGAGAGAGAGAGAGAGAGAGAGAGAGAGAGACAGCCAGATAGACAGAGACAAAGACAGACAGAGACAGACAGCAACAGAGACTAGCCCTAATATCCAAGGTTTTCTATTACAAATGTCAGAAAACTATGCTGGGCTCTGTGGCACATGCTTGTAATCCCAGTAACTCAAGAGGCTGCGGCAAGACTATGATGAGTTTGAGGCCAGAGGCAGCCTGTGCAACTTAGTAAGATCCTGTCTTCAAATAAAAACAATGAAAAAAAGTAGTTGGAGGTGTTGCACAATGGTAGAACAATTTCCTAGTATGCAAAAGGCCCTCATTTCAATCTCTAGGACTTCAAAAAAAAAGTCAAATTTATTATTAATGTTGTTGCCTTTGTTGCTTTAATTTCATGACCTTTGTTTTAAATATCACTTTAGTATTTATAGCCTGAACCTTGGTAAATGGGTGATAATATAACAATTCAGACCCTTTTCTCCCAGTTGGGAAGCCTGGAGTCAAGGTAGGAGGACAGAATAATCCCTCAGACTTGGGAAAGCCTGTGACCACCTATGGTTGGGTCTCTGAGAGTGAAGAAACAGTACATTCAGCCTCGAGGCACCTTCAGGTGCCTACCAGAGAATTGAGATGAAGGTAGCAGATACATAGAAAGAAAGGCCCTGAGATAACAAACAGGGCTTGGACGGAATGTGGAGCTGGGTGCTCCGGTGCGGGTCATGAATTCCACCCAGATGGGTTGTTAGGTAAACAGCCCATATGAGAGACAGATGAAGAATGTGCTCCATCTGGAAGAGTCAGCAGCAGTAAGGTGAGACAGACGGAGCTCCTAAGTCAGGGATGTGGACAGGGGATGCAGTGGAGTTAGAATTCAACACTCAGGACAGAAACTGGATAAACTGCCCCCATGGGTGTCCTGAAGGAGGGACAGCACTGGCTGCTTCTTTTATTAAAAGTCATCTATCCTTAATGTCCATAGGGAGAAGGGAGCAGAGAAATTCATAGAGATGTGCATTTTAAATTGAAAGTGAGAACCTTGATGGGGACCCACTGGAATTATGGGCTTGTGTTTCTAGTTAAGTTTAATTACAGGGAAATGGACCAAGTTCCACACACGTGATGCTGTTACTAAGATGTTAGATATGGCACAGTTGCTATCTTCATGAGACACCATCTCAGTGCCTCCCAATGGCAATGACCAGATTAGCTGGTACATCTAGGTACCTGTTCACCCCTAGCTACTCTAAGGAAGGACTTCACTCAAAGGATACATATCATGGGAAAGCTAAGAACCACCAAAGCTGGAAGTACTCTCATTCCAGGGCATTTTTCATTTTGCCAATCAGCATGCCAATGACTGCTTCAATAATCTAGCATTTACAGAATGGCAATCTTAACCATAAGTTTTAAATTGCACAAACAAGAACAGGAATTGGAATGAAAGCAATACTCATGCCCAATCCACTATCTTAACAGAACAAATGGTTTTCCTTTTCTGCATTCACTAAAAGTTCTTATCTATAAGAAAGAATGAACTATATATAA
>VMDO01040092.1:0-12179 GCA_007922755.1 Pedetes capensis
AAAAACTAGCACATTGATACAGTGGAACATTATTCAATGATCAAAAGAAATGAGCTACCAAAGCACCAAAAGGCCTACCAGATTCTTCTATGCACACTTCTAACTGAAAAAGCCTGTTTTCAAACAGGCTGAGTAGTGTATGATTCCAATTATGTGGCATTATGGAAAATATAACACTATAGATGTGTAAGATAAGTGTTTAGCAGGGGGCTTGGGGGCAAGCTGGAATAATTAATGGTGAAACAGAAGGGATTTTACAGTTATAAAACTATCCCCTATGACATTGTTATTCATTTGTCAAAGACTATAGAACTGTAGAACACAGAACCTTAATATGAGCCTTGTACATGAAAATTAAGGTAATATATTAAGATATTGGGGATCCCAGAAAATAATATAGACTGTGACCTAAGAATCTAACTGTACTATAAATGCATGAAACTTCAAGGAGGGGGAGGAGGCGCTAACCTAAGTATCTGTAGAAATGGGTGGAGTCTGTAAGAACAAAGGCAAAATGAACTACAAAGATGCACTGAACTCTCACTGATAAAGTTGTTGCCATGAGAGGACAGGTTAGTAATTCTGACACTATATATGTGTACACTGGAATTGAAGTTTTAAGAACATGCATGGTGCATATTGGTTTCTAACTTGGAGTAGGAATTTACAGGCAAGCAAGGGGGAAATTCTAGAATGATCTATGTGGCGGTGGATTAGAGTTGGACACATCAGGAAAAATGCATGTTTAATATAATATGGATGCAGATAGTATAAAAATAGGGTAGTATATGTACTTGAGTTTCTTTCCTCTGTCAGCTGAGAAGCCCTCCCCAAGTTGCACCCCAGTAGCAATGAGCACAGGGCTGGGGTTTAGCTCCATTGGTAGAGTACTGCTCCACACTCTCTAAGGTTCTCTAAGGTTCAATCTCCAGCACCGCAAATATGGAAGAAGGGCATGGCAATCCACTCCCAAAGCAGTCCTGAAATGATCAGCCATTGAAAACCCTATGTGAGTCACTATGAGTCATATTTGACTTAATGGCATCTAACAACAAGAACAAGCAATGAGCACATCTTGTGTCCCAATCCTGATTCTAATGCATTTCTCTAATAAAAAATCCAGGACTTCTTGGAAAAAGGATGGGTCTAGCAGGGAAGTAGGAAATACACAACATGAATATGGAACATCTTCCAATTCTAGAAGGAGTGCTCAAACCTAATAACCCATACACAATTGTGGAGGCATGTCAAAGGGGCACAGGGGCAAACTGAAGGAGCTTCTAATGGCCCAAACTGACACAATCTGGTAATTAACAAATATTTATATGTACCTATACACACATATACACATATTTATGTATTTTATAGATCTATGTGTATATATACTATATAAATATAGTATTGCAGTTCAACTCAGTATAAAGTATAAGGCATATGAGTACATAGTGTTATAAATAAATGATCAAATAACTTTATAAATAAGCAAGAAGATAAGATCTTCCATATAAAATAATTCCAAACAAATTACACAAGAGGGAATATATCTCCCCAGTCCTTAAGCTTGGGCTTTGTATAGGGACAACTATGTTCATGTGGACAATGGAGAAAAAGAGTAACTTTACAGTGGAGAAACCTGAGGAGCACTACTTCAACTAGGAGATCAAAGTCAACATCAACAGCCACAAACCACATTGATGGTTGCTTTGTACCTTAATATGATGTGGTGACAGTGGCACTCTACTTGGGTGATCTCCCCAAAAATCCATACCTCCCTGAGAAAAATCTATAGTCATGAGAAAATCAACTAATGAGATCCAGTAGAGGGGCATCCTTCAATATCCTTGGCCAGTATTAAAACGTCAAGGTGATCAAAATCAAGCAACAGCTGTATCCATCCATTTCTACCTCCATCCTCTGCCCCTCGTCACCATTGTTTTGCTTATTTTCTCTATCTCTGTGTGTTCAGCTTTTTAAAGATTCTACATATAATTGATATACAGTAATTTCTTTCTATGTTTGGCTTATTTCACTTAGCATAATGCTCTCTCCTTAGCATAATGTTGATCCATGTTGTGGAAAATGGCAGAATCTTATTCTTTTTTTAAGGCTAAGTGATATTTCACTCTGTGTGTGTGTGTGTACGTGCGCATGCATGCATATTACACTTCTTTATCCACTTGCCCATCAACAGACACTTAGCTCTTGCCATATTATTATGAATAATGATGCTGAAATATGAGGCACATATATATTTATGAGGTGGTGAATTTATTACTTTTGATTATATAATAAAAAATGTCTGGAGTTTAGCTCAGTTGGTGTAGTGCTTGCTTTGCATTCTCTGAGGCCCTGGGTTCGATACCCAGAACCACAAGAACAGGAGAAGGACCTGGCAGCCCACTCCAGAAAGAATCACAAAACAATCAGCCATTGAAAACCCCATGAACAGCAAAGAAGCACTGACATAGTGCCAGGCATGGCACAGTGTCAGGGAGTGTTTCATTCATTGTACCTAGGGTTGCTATGAGTAGGACTCAAGTTGATGGCACCTAACAACAACAAATATAATAAGAACAATATTTCTGGGTCATATAATTGTTCTATTTTAAAATTATTTAGGACCTTCTATATTATTTTCCACATGGATGCACCTATCTACACTGAATTGAGTAAAGGAGGAAATGGGCAGATGTAGGTCAAAGAATAGAAAGTAGCAGATATGTAGGATAAGAGTCTAGAAATCTAGCATAACAATGAGGACTATAGTTGGTTATATTGTATTTTGGATTTTTGTCAAAAAGTTAGACTTTAGGTGCTTTTGTCACAAAAAAGGGTAATGGTGAAATGATGAATATGTTAATTTGCTTGATTATAGTAACCATTTCATTGTCTATATCAAAACATCATATTGTACACTATAATTATATAAAATATTTTTAAAAACAAGCAAAACCTGAGAAACAGCTACAAAAACATAACTAATACAGTGTGGTGTCCGGGACAAGATCTTGAACTTAAAAAATTACATTCAATAAATACTAAGCAAATCTGAATAAACTCTGGGCTTTAGTTAATAATCACGAATCAGCATTGATTCATTAATAGTAACACACATACCATACTAATGTAAGATACTAACATTAAGTGAAACTATACTGTGGGAAGGTGTTAATATTAGAACCCTGCATTATGTCCTTAACTTTTCTATCAAGTTGAAAATGTTATAAAAATAAATATAAATGGTCTAGAAAATGCATGCAGTTGTTCTGACAAGATAAAAATAAAGTTCACTACAGGAAAAGTTTCTACCTTAAATAGAAGTAGAACCCAAGGACATATAGAAAAATATTACCAAGTAAATGATAGAGAAGACTTAGATGGGGAGGGTGTGGGGGGAAGCATACAAGAGGGTAAGGGGGAACCTATATGAATAATGTACATCAAAATACATATATGGAAATATCACAATGAAAAGCATGCCAGAATGAATCACATTAAAGTGTACATTAAAAATTTCCAATAAAAATAAATAAATACGTACATACAAACCAGGTTCCTAAAGTTCAGCTCGATGTGCATTTTTTCTGTGACTTCCATGCATGACTTCCACTGAGATGAAGCTCTGGAACATTCTCAGCCCCCAGCAGCCTCCCCCTTCTGGCTCTACCAATTTTTAGAAAAAGAGAATATGTTAGAGAGAGAAAGCAGAAGGACGAGGAGGGGAAGGAGGAGGAGGGGGAGGGGGAGGGGATGGGGGAGGGTAAAAGGTAGGAGGAGGAGAAAAGAGAAGAGAAGAGAAGGGGAAAGAGAGACCCCTTACATAAACCAGTCAGGCCAGTGTCACTTTTTCTTTAATTCTCCAACAACTGGGTGAAGTGAGAGTTATTATGATATCAGTGGGGAAGTTGAGGCTCAAAGAAATGAAGTGATTTCCCTGAAGTCATGAACCCAGTAAGTCTTGGTTTCTAGTGGCCGGATTGAAACTAGGAGTTTGAGACATGGAACCGACAGCATGTGATGCCCTGAGTGTTCTCAGTACATCCCAGGAAATGCCGAGCTGCTGTTGTTATCACTCCTGGAATTTTTGTCATTATTTCTCCATTCTCTGACATGCCCATAGTGCTTACTGTCTGCATTTTGCGGTCCATATGGGCTTATCCCAACCTTATGGCATTCTCCCAAAGCTCCCATCCAAGAGTTTTCTCTTTGGCTCAATTGCACTAGGTCCAAAAGCACCATCTGCCTCTGTGGTGAGCACAACACTTGAGCTCAACTCACTAAGTGCTCAGAGGTTCAGACCTTGGTACTCTCTTTACTTTCTGCAGTGACCAAGCAATAGGCCCTAATCTCATCCAGCAGCACCAAGGCCAATGAGTTTCTCTCTTTGACTTTTCAGGTGTCTGTGGCTTTCCAGTACTTGGCCATGATCTTCACCTGGGAGGAGTGGGGGCAACTGAACCTGGCTGAGAGGACCCAGTACGAGGAGATGATTCTGGATACCTGTGAGCACCTGGTCTCACAAGGTAAGCCTCACTGCTCTTCCTCTGGTTGGCAGTCTCCTTCATTTTACCCTCTCACTCCAGCTCTGATTGGTAGAGAAGGCCTCTGTAGCCCACCCTCTCTCCTACTTGAAATTACTGCTGAGTTATCTCACCTCCTCTTTCTTGGTCTCTCTGTCCAGCCTGGAACCATGAGGGGCCAAATACAGGAAGTGAAATCAATAAGTAGGCCAAGAATTAAACCCAGCCCACACTCTCACCTCCAATGACTAGCTCTGGCTGGCCTCAGCCATAGGTCCTTATTCCTGATTTTCACCAGAGGGAAACTGAATGGGCAAGCTTTGTTGGGTTAAGGTGTGCCCACAGCCCAGTTACCATGGGCTGTACATAATGGGCCATACTTTCTAAGTGGCATAGTCTCCTTTAAAAAGCTTGTTTTTTCCTTGATAACTTACACAGTCATCCCTTGCTTCTTGAGGCCTGGATCACAGTCCTCTGCTGGTACCAATGGTTTTTGAGGGTGCACAGACATATCATTAACTTTCATGAAATGGATATGCTAAGAAAACTGTTCCCCTTTTCCTCCTCTGTCCTGCTTTCTGATTATTGTCTTGGTTTAGTGATGAGTCTTTGAGGCTCCTCTAACTTTTGCTCATTTTTTATTCAACAGAGGAGTAGCATCAACTTAGCACAAGACAGGCCACAAAAGCTTGCTGGAACTCACAGCATTGCTTTGATTTCATTGTTGTATTGCAATGATAACCTATCTGTGAAAAATGAATCTAGTTTTCCACCTATAAGCAATAAAGGAATCTTTTTCTGAAGAACTCTAAGGAAGCAAAATGTGGGTCAATGTAAAGAGAACCGACCTATAATAATGGTCACAGTCAAGGTACCCTGAGCACTGACGCCATATCAAGCCTTGTTTCAGGCACTCTCCCTGCTTCACTGATTTAAGTCTCACAATATCCCTTGTGATGTGTGGATTTTTCCATAAAGTTACTAGCTCTGAACCCAGTTCTCTCACTTGTACAAAGCTTCTGCCCAAGAACTGTTGTGTCAATGATGACGTTTTTGAGCATAAGTTATTTTAATATGTTTGTATATTTGAGTTATATAAATACCTTATGTTTAGTAAAATGTACGGTCTTAAGGTCCAGCTTGACGTGCATTTTATCTGTGACTTCCATTCATGACTTCCACTGAGATCAAGCTCTGGACCATTCTCAGCCCTCAGCAGCCTCCCCCTACTGTCTCTGAGTCAGTCCTCCTAGAAGGCACCACTCTGAGGACCTCTATCTTGGTAGCTTGGATTGATCTCTTCCTGAACATTGTATGAGTGGATTCACACAGTGCACTTTGTGCCTGGGGCCTTTTGCTCAAAATCGTGTTTGTGAGACTCATGGTTTGAGGATTAATTTCTTTCTTGACACCTTTGTTTTTGAGACAGGGTCTTGCTATGTAGCCCAGGCTTCCCTCAAACTCATAATCTTTCTATCTCAGCCTCCCTACTACTCAGATTACAGCTGTGCACCACTATGTCCAGCCTTTCCTAAGACTATTGATGCAGATGTTCCATGGTTTATACAAATTCCTTTTACCTCACTTTGCACTTTTACAAACCACAGCTCTAGAAGAACAGAACACCCAACATTTCCCAAATAAAACAGAAAAGGCTCAGAAAGACACTTGTCAATTTATGCCAGTGCTTTATAATCCCTCCTGTACACTTGGAGGGATTTTATTTTATTTCATTTTTGCAGTACTAGTGGGTTGAACCCAGAGCCTTGCACACACTAGGCAAGTGCCACTGAGCTGCAGCCCCAACTTCTTTTTTTTTTCCATTTTGAGATGGGGTCTCACTAAATTGTACAAGCTACCCCTGGCCTTGAACTCAGGATACTTCCGTCACAGCCTCCTGAGTCACTGGGATTATAGGTGTGTGCCATGGCACTTGGCCTGAAGAGATTTTAGAGCTACTAATGTCCAAGTTTGATCCCCAGAGATTTGCTTCATTTGTTCCATGGTCCAAACCAGACATCCCCAGTTCATTAATGTCCATGCAGGTTAAGACCCACTCACTTAGGCCAATTAGAAAATAGTTTCTGGAATGAGATATCATCTTCTTAGGGTCCTATGGTGTGAGTAAAGTGGGAAGGGGTTGCCCCTAAACAAAGTCAGATTCTATAGGATGGAGTTCAAGGCAGATGGATGTTATGAGGATGGCCATGATTAACCTCTGCAGGCTTGCAACACTAGGGTGGTATTTGTGCTCTGGGTCTCCAGGTTACAGGTGACAATTTTCTTTTCATGAATGGAACAGCCTCATTCAAAGGTCTTGTTCTTGTACTGAACACAATACTGAATATACAAGTTCATTTTTGTCTTTACCCAATATTGTTGTTTTACTTCTCCATGAGCAGATTATCCTGTTCCCCAACCAGAATCAATCTACCTGTGGGAGAATGAGCAAGATGTATGTATGGTGATGACATGCCACTGCTAAAATCCCTATCCAGCTGAGTGTCGGAGAGCTGGGTAAGTGGGGGGCAGTGTGTCCCTATGCCCTCCAGACCAGTAAAGGACCTCTGATTGGGAAGGAGAAGGATCTTGTGATTTCCCTGGAGGCTTGGAGGATATGCAGCCCTTTGATCTATCTTTTCACCCCCATTACATTCTCTCAGCTACTGGGAGAGAAATAGATGGTATTAAGTAAAAGTCAGGCTCTAGGCTCTGTGTCTTTGGTTTTGCTTGGCTTTGCTTTTATCTGGCCTTATGAGCTTAGAGATGTTATATAATCCCATCAGTGTAAAAGTTGGATAAATTAATGCTACCTAGTATGACAGAGAGCAGCTGGGATTTAGCTTAGTTGGTAGAGCACTGCTCTACAGTCTCTGAGGTCCTGAGTTCGATTCCCAGCACCACAAAAATAGAAGAACATGGCGATTCACTCCTGAGGCAATCCTGAAACAATCAGTTGTTGCAAACCCTGTGAAGGTCACTATGAGTTGGACATGACTTGATGGGACTAACAACAGTATTACAGAGAAACTCCATACTCTCACAGGTTCCAGGACCTTCAGACTGGAGTGAGTTGGCCCAGTGCAGCTAGAGAAGGAGAGGTCAGGCAGTGAAATAAAGAAGGATGCAGAGGTTTTTGCACAGGTTTTCACAGACTAAGAGAAATTTGTATTCCATTCTATTTCAGGACTTAATGGGAAGGTTTTAGTAGGACAGTGACATTATGTGATTTGTATTTTAATCTCTTTCTAACTGGTATTGTGGGGACTGTGCTCAGTAGAGCCAAGAACTGATGTGGAAGACGTGGTGGAGGCTGCTGTGTGGTCCAAAAGTGTGTTGATGATATGCTGGTTCATGATTGCAGTGTTGGAGGTGATGGGAAGAGACTAGCTGGGGATCTCTTAGGAGGAAGAACCAACAAGATGTATGGATGCTTGGGATGATGAGGAGAATCCAGTAGAAAGGCTTTTCCCATCTTAGTCTTTAAAAGACCACTCACTACATCTATGGGACTATGGGGCATGATCTATCATCATGTTTAGATTTCTCGATTGGTATCCTGTAACATGGTAAGTGACTGGGTGATGCCAAAGGCTATCATTTCTAGGGCACAAAAAAAAAAAAGGATAAGCCTCTTCCATGTACCTGTGATGGTGACTTGTTGTTGTTGTTAGGTACTGTCGAGTCAGTATCCGACTTATAGTGACCCTCATAGGGTTTTCAATGGCAGATTGTTTCTGGATTGCCTTGAGCGTGGATTGCCAGGTCCTTCTCCCATTTTTGTGGTGCTGGGAATTGAACTCAGGACCTCAGAGACTGTAGCACAGCACTCTACCAACTGAGCTAAATCCCAGCCCCAATGGTGACTTGTTGTTGTTGTTGTTAGGTGCCATTGAGTCGAGCCCGACTCATAGCGACCCTCATAGGGTTTTCAATGGCTGACTGTTTCGGGATTGCCTTAGGAGTGGGTTGCCACGTCCTTCTCCCATGATGGTGACTTAGGCAGTTCAATTTTCCATGAAAAGGAGACCACATGGGTGAATGGACAGAAGTACAGCTCTGTGGGCACCATTCCAGCTACTTGCCACCCACTTTTCTGGGCAACATGGAAATCTGGGCCTGGGGTCCTCCTCTGTATACTGGGCAGACCCACCTTGCTAGGCTGCTGTGTGGTTTAAAGGACATAGCATCTGTGCTAGTCAGCTTTCCAGTGCTATGACAAAATACCTGACATGAACAATTCATACAGCAGAAATGTTTCTTTTGGATCACAGTTTCAGAGGTTTTGGTCCACGGTCACTGTGGCCCTGTGACAAAGCAGAACATCATGGTATGGAGCACACAGTGGAACAAAGTTATTTGCTTCATGGCTGCTAGGGAACAAAGCAAGATAGGAAGATACTGGGTCTCAATATTCCCTTCAAGGGCACATAACCAGTGACCTAACTTCCTCTGACTAGGACTCCCATCTTAAAGGTCCTGCCAATCACATCACGGGCTGGGGACCAAGCCATTAGCATATGAACCTTTGGGAGACAACCTCAAACCTCAACTGTATCTGTGCAAAGTGGCTAATGTCTGGATGTGTTAAAAAAAACTGCAGCTATTTTTATAATTATCGTCACAAATGTTTTTCCTCCTTTGTGCTGTCCTCTTCACACCCATCTTTCCCTCACCAGAGGATGCTGCTGACCCAGGGATTTTCAGTACACTTGTACTAGAGTTTCCTGATGATATCTCAGCTGTACACTTTTATTTAATGGGTTTCTTTGCCTAGCTATTTATGTAGTACTTTTTCAAGTTTCTATTAATTACTTCTCTGCAGCCCTAGCACCCTTAGCATCCAATTCTGCCTGATCTTGGAAGCTAAGCAGGGTCAGCCTGGTTAGTCCTTGAACGGGAGACTGTCTGGTAATACCAGGTGCTGTGGGCTAGGGAGAAGGACCTGGCAATCAACTCCTGAAACAATCTGCCATTGAAAACTCTGTGAATAGCAGAGAGCATGGCACAGTATTGGGGAGTATTTTGTTGTGTTGTATTTAGGTCACTATGTTGTATATAGGTCACTATGATTAGGACCTGACTCAACAGCACAACAACAACATTAATTATTTCCAATCCAATTTTTTATTCTTCTAGTTAGAATGTATATACTCTGGTTCTACTTGTTGTTGTTAGGTGCCGTCATGTCGGTATCCGACTCATAGCGACCCTCATAGGGTTTTCAATGGCTAACTGTTTCAGGATTGCCTTAGGAGTGGATTGCCAGGTCCTTCTTCCATTTTTGCGGTGCTCGCAATTGAACTCAGGACCTCAGAGACTACAGCACAGTGCTCTACCTACTGAGCTAAATCCTAGCACCTGGTTCTACTTAGTATTTCTTAAACTGAAACTTACACTTATTTAACCAACTAGAGCAAAATTTTAAATACTTTCAGTCTTCCTGAGCAGTAAGAAGAAACCTAGAGCATTAATTGATTTGTCCCATCTCAATAAATATGTTATTGATGCTATACACAGTAATCCCATTTTTCTAACTTCACAGTGGAATATTAGTTATGTTTCACATAGATAATGAGCATTTCTTTTAATCCACAGATGCACCCTCTCTCAGATCTTCATTTCATCATCACAGATGTTTCTTCAGGGACCATGCTAACCTTAAATAGATTTCCTTAAATACGTTCCATATTATACATTTTGACTTCCCATTAAATGTCTTATTTTTGGCCTTCTGTAGTTTTATTTCATCTTCAAAGACACTTTAGCAATGCATAGAAATTTGCAGTTATTTCTTCAGTAGTTTGAAATGATCCCTTCCACTGTGTCCCTAAATCATTATATATCAGAAGCAAGTGTGACAAATGATTTATTTTATTCATAGCTTTCAGGTATTAGATTAGGATAGGAACAGAAATTCTAACACTGAGGTGGCACCAGTGAGTGGATAGGGTGATTCAGAATTGTCACTTAAGAGAGGATGAGAATATTAAGTGTGTAGGAAAAATAGCCTGCAGCTGTAGCCCTGTGGCATCCGATCCCATCAGATCTTGGAAGCTAAGCAGGGTCGGGCCTGGTTAGTACCTGGATGGGAGACCGCCTGGGAACACCAGATGCTGTAGGCTTAGGAGAAGGACCTGGAAAATCCCTCCCAAAAATCAATCTGCCATTGAAAACCCTATGAACAGCAGAGAAGCACTGACAATAGTGTTTCCCCTGTTGTATAGAGGGTCGCTATGAGTCAGATACCGACTCGACAGCACCTAACAACAACAACAACAACAAGGAAAAATAACCATAAGTATCTGGTATCAAAATGATTGGGTCTTGCTAGAAATTGGCCAGGTGTTCTGATATCCCTTTTATTCTTATCAGACACCTGGCTTCCCTTACACTTAAATTGATGCTCACTTGAGGACTGCAGGTTCGGAAAGAGAGCTGATTAAGTTTTGATAAAAGTGGTACTCAGCTGGGCATGGTGTCACATACCTGTAATCCCAACTATGCAGGAGGCTGAGACAGAAGGATCAAAAGTTTGAGGACTTCATGGGATGATACATAATGAGTTCAAGGCCAGCCTGGGCAACTTAATGAGCCCTGTCTCAAAATAAAAATTTTTAAAAAGAATTGGGGATGTAGCTCAGTGGTAGAGTACTTGCTTAGCATATACAAGGCTCTGGGTTCAATCCTTAGTACCACAAGGAAAAAAAAAAAAGAAACAAGATGATATCTGGTAGCTCTGAGCCAATGAACATCAGGCTATTCAATCACATGCTTTCCTGTGGAATGGGTCTCCTGATAGCAACTTGAGAGTAGGACATTTGTCTAGTTTTTCAGAGGTATCTGGATGTGGACACTTTAAACAGGAAAGAAAGCCTTGACCCATCAGTAAAACCTTACAGCCCGTTGGGTGCTGCTTGGCCATTATCATGGAGAAGAGGTACAGGACAGGAACTATATTACCCACAAGAGTTTCTGTGCCTCCCTGGGCGCAGGGCATCTCTGACACCCCATGTAAGTGGTAGTGGAGCTTCTGGAGATGCTGTTGTGCATGTGGTGGCAAGTCACTCTACAATGGCCAAGTCAATTTCCTGGCACCTCCTCAGGACTGTTTAAAATTTTCACAACACTTGTGAAGAATAGTAAGGCAGACTTTAATCGGAGGAACTATTGCAAGAGATGTGAGAACCACCACCTTGGGGTTTTGTAATGTGGGGGAAAGTTTGGTTCAACTCCAAATACAACAAATAAAAGTGGGATTTATGGCCAAGCAGAAGGGTTGTAGTAAGTGGATGGAAAATTACTAAAAGGAAATTTCAGAGATGAGGGTGCTGTCATTGGGAACAGGGTTCAGAATAGCCTGGTAGAGTTTGGTCAAGGAGAGAGTATTTCAGGACCAATCAACGAAAAACAGTGCCAAAGAAAGGAACTACCTTTGTACTTTTGCATTAACCATGATCCCCTAAAACAGGAAAGAGTTCTGCCAGAGTCATCCAGAGTCTCTCTACCCATCAGCTATAAATAGTGCCCTGGGCGTAGGGCACTTACCAGAGTAGGTGAATGGAAGAACTCATGCCCCTGGGTGTTCATACTTGAGTCTTACTTACGTTCTTGGCACCAAGGCACAAAGAACAGTGTTGACCTCAGCCTTTCCCTGTT
>VMDO01040093.1:0-12166 GCA_007922755.1 Pedetes capensis
ATGTAGACTAGTGTCTGCTTTGTGCTGTGGTATGGGGCATCTGTGAGGTGATGGCTAAGAGAATGTTATTTTTTATTGGAATAATACAAATATTCTAAAACTGTGGTGGTAATGGCTGCATAACTATGAAAATAGAAAAAAATGATCAAATTGTACACATTAAATATTGAATTATACCTCAGTAAAACTGTTATCAACAAGAAAAACCTAAGCATTTAGCTTTTGCATTTTTTCTACTGCTATTGAAAAATAACTTTGAATTTTTCAGAGATATAAAATTTCATCTTTACACATTGTAATAGATTTGTTCTGACAATAATTATCTGCTTTAGTAACAAATTCTTCTGTTTAGGGAGCTCATTAAAATACTGGTTCAAGGCTATTGTAGCCTAGACTATATTAAGCAGACCATCTATAATATTTGCTGTATTGTTTAGTAGTTTCTTTTAGCTCCCTTTTTGCTTGCATTTTTTCTTATGTTTAAGTTTGGACATGAGAGTTTTATAGATATTCCATAACATTGTGGAATACTGTTGATTATATACTCTAGCCATGTCTAGTACACATGAGTATAGGCACTCCCTCCCTCTTATATTTTCAGAAATCTTTATGGCAAAATGTCAGGAGAATTAAACATTACTTTGTTCAAAATGCTCGCAGGGTTTTTTCATTCATTCTCATAATCTCTACATCCTTAAACTTGTTGCTGTTGTTGTTAGGTGCCATCAAGTCGGTATCCAACTCATAGCTACCCTCATAGGGTTTTCAATGGCTGACTGTTCCAGCATTGCCTTGGGAGTGGATTGCCAGGCCCTTCTCCCATTTTTGCGGTGCTGGGAATTACTCGGGACCTCACAGACTGCAGCGCAGTGCTCTACCAACTGAGCTAAATCCCAGCCCTCCTTAAATTTAGTGAGGTGGAAATGCTAACTGGCATCTGGCTTTTGTTAGCATTTTTTCATAAGTAGTAACATAAAATCTTTGACATTAACACAACTTGCATTAATATTTGAGGTAGTTTACTTCAGAGAAAGGAATGTCTGTATGCAAATGACTGAAAATAGATAAATATCTGAATTCAAATAATTGGTGATCATTATGGAAAGGACTTTAAAACTAATGAGTAACCTAGTGTGAATTAACTCAGTAACTTCATTTCCATCTATAGTCATATCACTCTGGTGTCTGATCCCCTCTGATCTTGGCAACTAAGCAGGGTTGGGCCTGGTTAGTCCCTGGATGGGAGACTGCATAGGAATACCAGGTACTGTAGGCTTTGGAGAAAGATCTGGTAGCCCACTCCCAAAACAGTCAGCCATGGAAAACACTATGAATAGCAGAGAAGCACTGGCATATTGCTAGGCATGGCAGTGTTGGTGTTTTGTTCTGTAGTTCATAAGGTAGCTAAGGATCTGATTCAACAGCACCTAACAACATTGCATTTCTACTTTATGTTGATCTCTACTTCATTTACTCAGATGTGTTTCCATATTAATTACTTAATATATTTAATATATATTCTTTCCTAAATTTAGGATTTGAGATCAAAGACTAGTGAAGTTTGTTAGATGTTGCACACCAGCTATCACTAATACTGGATGTAGAAAAGGCATCTTAAAGAGGTACAGTAACGTTGGAGAAAACACACACACAGACTAGCCTAACAAGCAATAATAATCAAAGCTAAGGTGGGATGCCTTAGATGTTCAAGTGAACAGGAAGAATAAATTCTTTTGTAATTACAAAACTGAATATTGTAGATAATAACACATGTCAAAATTGCGTGCTAATAATCTTAGCTCAATATTATATCTATGGTATAAGAACTTGTTAGTTTCAAACAGGGAAGGTATCCAGAGTATTTGAATAGCATATTACCATGGAAGTAAAAAGTACAAAACACATTAGTAATGATAGACTAAAAGCAAGATGGTGCTCACTTTTAGTGAACAAAAAATGGGTAGACAGGTGGCTTTGAATCAGTCTCTAATATGTATTTTACAAAAATTGACATACATGATCAAGTATTAGTAACAATATATGACATATGGTGCTATGTGATTATTATTTTTCCCTTTTTGAAAGTATAATGAACAGTTGCAACAATTGGATTATAATGCAAATATCCTATGTATCCTATTCAGAAAGTATGAATTTCTCAAAGTGAAATTTATATCATATTCACATTTTAAACTTCTAGCACTTGTCAAACTGAAGTTTTAAAGAAAGTTCTATTTTTTTTCTTTAGCATGTAAAAAGCTGTTAGCACACTAAATCATACTCTTTAAGTTGAAAGATAGAAATATATAACTGTAGTGATCAATGAATGTTTCAAAGGATATATTTATGCAGATAAAGTATAGATAGATAGATAGATAGATAGATAGATAGATAGATAGATAGATAGATACTTGGAAAGGTTATTTTTTTGCAGTACTGGTGGTTGAAACCAGAGCCTCCCTCATGCTTTGCAAGTGCTCCACCACTCAGCAGCACCCCTAGTCCCTTTTTTATTTAATATTTTGGAAAAAGTTCTCACTAAATAGCACAGGCCACCTCTGGCCTCAAACTTGTGATTTTGCCTCAGTCTGCTGAAGAGTTGGGATTACAGGCATGTACCGCAGTGCCCAGCTATAAAATATACTTTTGAACCTGAGATTTCTACTTCTAATAATTGCTGTACTTGGTTCTACAATCAAAACTCATGCAAGCAGCAGTCAAGAAATCAAAAGACTCATTGCTTTGGGGAAAGCTGTGGCAAAAGATCTCTTTAGATTATTGAAAAGTAAAGATGTCACAATGAAGACAAAGCTGTGCCTGACTCATGCCATGGTATTTTCAGTAGCATCATATGGTTGTGAAAGGGGGTCATTGAACAAGGGAGACAGGAGAAGAAGTGATGTTTTTGAATTATACTGCTGGAGATGATTATTGAATACACTATGGACTGCCCGAAGAACCAAGAGATCTGTCCTAGAAGAAGTGCAACCAGAGTGCTCCTTGGAAGCAAGGATGGCTAGACAGTATCTTATATATTTTGGACATGTAGTCAGGAGAGACTAATCCCTGGAGAAAGATATCATGTTTGGGAAAGTGGCAGGTCAACAAAAAAAGGAAAACTCTCCACTAGATGGATTGACACAGTGTCTGCAACAATGGGCTTAAATATAAATAAGATCATGTGCCTGGCACAGAATCAGAGAGTGTTTCGATCTACTGTCCATAGGGTCACTATGAGTAGGACTCTACTTGACAGCACCTAACAACAACAACAACAATTTTCCTAGAGAAAACATTAGGGTTAAAAGGTTTATATTGCAATACATTATAGTTTCATTTAATATGTTAAACAGTTGAAAAAATTTTGTTTGTTTGAGTTTTGAGGCAGAGCCTCCCTACTTAAAAGAGACTGGCCACAAATTGGAGATCATTCTGCTTCCACTTCCAGCTATATAGATTACAGATATGTGCCAACATGCCAAACTCTAAAACATCAATTTCAATGCTTCTCTGCTGTTCATAGGTTTTTAGTGGCTAATTGTTTTGAGAGTGGGCTGTCAGATCTTTCTCCCAAGCCTATAACACCTGATATTTCCAGGCTTTCTCCCATCCAAGTACTAACCAGGCCTGTCCTTGCTTAGCTTCTGAGAATTGATGAGATCAGATGTCAGAGTGGTATGGATGGCTATAGGCTAATATATATATATATATATATATATATATATATATATATATACACACACACATATATATATATATATATATATATATATATATATATATATATATATACACATATTTGTTTTGTTTTCTTAAATTTAAATCCTCTGTGTCTATCAGCTTGCCATGCTGTGGGGGCTTGCATGTTGCTGACAGCTGAAAGCTGTGCCATCAGTATTTTAGATACCAGCATGCAGCCATTCATTGTGGACATGTTTCAGTTGAGCTTCCAGAGTAAGACTAAGAGAAAGCATCCAGCAGCCCATTCCCGAAATAATTAGCCATTAAAAACCCTTTGAACTAGAGAAGCACTGTCAAATATAGTACCAGAAAATGAGCCTCCTACACTAGAAAGCATTCAAGAAATGACTAGGTAAGAGTTGCCTCCTCAAAATCCTTAATGATAGAAATGGACTAAAGTCTCTGGGACCTCCATTTACTGAAGTGACACAACTCAAAATGAGAAGAAATACAGTGGCTGCAACAATGAGATCAAATGTAAAAAGATCTTTACATAACACAATGTTTGATAGTGTTTTGTTCTGTTGTACCTAAGGTCGCTATGAGTCACTTTAATCAATGACAGCTAACAACAAATATATTTAAACAAATACTAATTTTTAAAATCATCTACATCTACTCTAATCTATACCACATTCTGCCAAATATTCAAATAAGATATTCTTAATTTCTAACTATGAGTTTTCCATCACTGTACAGGTTTATATTAGATATGTTTTAGAAGAAATTCCTAATAGCATTCGGTGATTGGAAAAATAGAAAGTGGGAGAGATTATTAGTGCTATCCACATAATCTACATTAGATAGCCCCTGTGAATATATGTCCATATATACAATGCTGTTGAGAAAATACTTTATATTTTCCTTAATCTCACATTATTAGTCTACACTGATGAAAGCAATATATTCTGATAAGGTGGAGTTGCAGGATAGGAGCACCTGGTACCTGTGATATATCACTGAGAAGAAGTGAGAAGACTAAAACACATAAACATTATATATGTGGGTGTATATGTGTGTATATATTATATAAATTCTATTACAGTTGAGTTTTCAATCTCATTACTCAATGAAATTTGTGTTTTTATATGACAAGTATTAAAAAAATTATTTTAACAACATGAGTATGCTTGTTAAGCTTCTGACAATTTAAATAACTCATAGCCACTTTTAGGAAATTGACCAAGATAGTGTTAATAATATATGTTTATATACAATTTGAGTTATGTTATGTTGGTTTGCAAAATCAAATGTACAACATGTTCTCAATTAGAGCAATGACTCATTATCTTCTTTATTGTTGGCATCCTCTAAACACACAGCAGTGTCTGAAGACAACACATTTTTCTGAAGCAAATAACCACATTTGGACTAATAAACTGATAAATAATGAAATTCTGGAAAAGTAAAGAGCAGTATTGGCTGGATAATAGAAATCTGCTGGCAGTTATTAAGGCATTCCCTGATTTAGAGTATCACCTTAAACTATAAGATGGTGAATAATACTTTGGTAAGATAATGATAAAGAATAAGGCACAATATGTATTTTGTTTCTGTTGAATATTACCACATACTTTTCATTCTTGGTTTTATATTAAAAAGTCATTTTTCTATTCTCCATAAGTTCCCATGACAGTGTCTGTACATTGATTTCCATAAATGGAATTTAATAGTCTCAATCATGAATTCATAAATTCACTACTAATTTTAAGACCTGGAATATTATTAATTTGAGAAACATGGTAAACAATAACAATGCATTCTCCAAAGCTTTTTCTAACATTGTTTAGTTTTTATGAAAAAAAATTAGTATTTTTTTCTCCAAGACTATAAAATATATCATCATTTGAAGAAGTGATTACAAAGTGTCTTGGGTAAAACATACTGAACAATGGAAATAAGTAACTTTTGTCTCTTAAGTAAAAAATATAAGTATGGTGTAGACAGGAAAAAAAAAGAAAAAGTGATGTGTCTATAACCCTCTATTTAATGACTCAGTAGGATTACAGAATGAGGAAAAGTAGCTTCTGAAGGAAGATAAGAATCACAATTTCAATGTGCCTATTTATTTTCATAATGCTTTATGCAAAGAAATTTCATTTGGAAGTTACATAGAAACCTGTTCTAATCTTCTGCCTTTTTCTGGCTATAAATATAAAAGGAGGAGTACCGACAAGATTTCCTATAATAGGCACTACCTACTATTCTGTTATATCCATCACAGTGCTAAAATAATTACTGAAAAAAGTTCTGGGAGGATAAGTACCACATTACGTACATGTGAAAGAAGAAGTGTGGTCAGCACAGAACTCATGTCAGGCTACAGAGTTTTTCTTGCAAGAACTCCTGTGTTTCAATACTGAACCTAGCATTAGTTTGTAAAACTAAGAAAGTCATTTATCCATACAGCTTAAATGCTTGCCTTTGTAGAATGAATTATGTTGTTGTTGTTGTTGTTGTTAGGTGATGTGGAGTCGAGCCCAACTCATAGCGACCCTATGTAAAGCAGATCAAAACACTTGCTGATTCTGTGGCAGGCAAAGGATCTTATTTATGTTTAAGCCCATTGTTGCAGACACTGTGTCAATCCATCTGGTGGAGGGTTTCCTCTTTTCCATTGACCCGCCACTCTCCCAAACATGATGTCCTTCTCCAGGGATTGATCTCTCCTGACTACATGTCCAAAATATGTAAGACCCAGTCTGGCCATTGTGGCTTCCAAGGAGCACTCTGGTTGCACTTCTTCTAGGACAGATTTATTGTTTTTTTTTGGCAGTCCATGTTATATTCAATAGACATCTCCAGCATCACAATTCAAAAGCATCAATTCTTTTTCTGTCTCTCTTGTTCAATGTCCAGCTTTCACAACCATATGATGCCACTGAAAATACCATGGTATTAGTCAGACACACCTTCGTCTTCAATGTGACATCTTTGCTTTTCAATGCTCTAAAGAGATCTTTTGCCACAGCTTTTCCTAGAGGAATGCATCTTTTGATTTTTTGACTGCTGTTTTCACAGGTGTTGATTATAGAGCCAAGCAAAGCAAAATCTTGGACAACCTCAATCTTTTCTCCATTTATTGTGAAGTTGAATACTGATCCAGTTGTAAGGAGGTTTGTTTTGTTGATGTTTAGTTGCAATCCATACTGAAGGCTATGTTCTTTGATCTTCTTCAGTAAATGTTTTAAATCCTCTTCACTTTCAGCAAGTAGAGTTGTGTCATATGCATAACACAAGTTGTTAATGAGACTTCCTCCAATCCTGATGCCACATTCTTCCTCATAAAGTCCAGCTTCTCGCATTATTTGCTCAACATATAAATTGAAGAGATAGGGTGAAAGTATACAGCCCTGATGCACACCTTTCTCAACTTTAAAGCTGGCAGTGTTTCCTTGTTCTACTTGAACAACTGCCTCCTCGTCACATACAGATTCCTTATGAGTACAATTAGGTGCTCTGGTATTCCCATTTTCCAAAGTGTTATCTATAATTTGTTATGATCCACAAAATCAAATGCCTTTGGATAGTCAATAAAACATAGATAGACATCTTTCAGATATTCTCTGCTTTCAGCTAATATCCACCTGACATCAGCAATGATGTCCCTGGTTCCCTGCCGTCTTCTAAATCCCACTTGATTTTCTGGTAATTCCCTGTCTATATCCTGCTGCAGTCACTTCTGAATGATCTTTAGTAGAGTTTTGCTGGTGTGTGATATTAACGATATTGTCTGATAGTTTGCACATTCAGTTGGATCCCCTTTTTTGGGAATAGCACAAATATGGATCTCTTCCAGTCAGTTGGCCAAGTAGCTGTTTTCCAAATCTGTTGGCATAAAGATGTTAACACCTCCAGTGCTGCATCTGTTTTTGAAAACATCTCTACTGGTATCCCATCAATTCCTAGAGCCTTGTGTTTCACCAGTTCTTTCAAGGCAGCTTCCACTTAGTCCTTCAACACCATTGGTTCCTCTTCATATGCAACCTCTTGGAATGGTTGGTCATCTGCCAATTCTTTCTCATATAATGACCTTGTGTATTCTTCTCATCTTCTTTTGATGTTTCCTGCATCATTTAATATGTTCCCTGCAGAATCTTTCACTACTGCCACTCGAGGCTTGAATTTTTTCTTTACATCCTTAAGCTTGAGAAACACAGAGCGTGTTCTTCCCTTTTGGTTTTCTGCCTCCAGCTCTTTGTGGGGAGAATGAATTATAATTAATCCTAATTAAAATACTAACTGTAGAGTGAGGATTAAATGAGATTATATGTGTGAATATTGATTTGTCATCAGTGAACTGCTTTCCAAATATGAGAGACCTTTTGCAGATACAGCGTTAGGCTTCCTGCCAAAGGAGAATCAATGTAGCTGGAGTAAGTATTCAGAAGGGATAGTACTTCACTCTGCAGACAGACACATGAGGTCTAATATTCTTTCTTTTAGACATTTTTATAGGAAAATCAATATGAATATTCTGTCTGGAAAAAGTGATCCACAATTTATTACAACAGTGACTTTACTTAAATATAGAAGCTACCTTTTTACTTGAAACCCGGAATCATACTATTATGTACACACCAAGGGAAGATTGTTCTTTTCCATAAGCTCAAAGTCATTGTATATAAATTCAAATGGCTATTTCAAAATGTAACATTTAATGCCTGGGAATACCAGGTGCATCAGGCTAGGGAGAAGGATCTGGCAGCCCACTCCCAAAACAATCCACCATCGAAAAACCTATGAATAGCAGAGAAGCACTGACAACAGTGCTAGGCATGGCACAGTGTCTGGTAATGTTTAGATTTGTTGTACATAAGGTCTCTTAATCAGACCCAACTCCATGGCATCTAACAATAACAATAACAAATGTCTCTAGAAAATGAAGGTGAATTAACCAGCTCTCTCAATATTGGTAACTAGACCTGATAAATTATATTATATAAGGCAGATGTGGCACCAAAACAAGGATAATTGGAATTTAAAATTTAATAGCATCAGGTAAAATTAGCCAGCCCATCTATAGCATAGAGCTTTGTGACAGAACAAGAATAGTATAATCTAGCATTACTGGTCCAAAGCTGTCTTTACCTAGCCAATGCTATTGTTCAATGATGTGATACTTGCTTTCAGGGAATGTTTAGTAAATCTCCACATTTTCTAGTGTAAAAGGGCCTATTTTCACTTGAGTATATCTAGTCTGCACATAACCCTTTTCAGTCTTAAACAGTGACATTTAGAAAGAGATTTGATAACATTTGGATAGACATTTACCCTCCTAAAACTGGCAGCATTTGGACTCTCACCCTTCTACTTTTCAAGGCTCACTTTTTTCAATAACCAAGGTTTCTGCAATTACAGATTAAATTATAATCATATATTTAAATAGTTATTGGAAAGTTTGTATCTATTACTAGCATACAGTAGGGACAGAAAATTTCTGTTATTCTGACATTTACAATTTCAACCATAACAGCTAGAAATGATCATCAAGCTGACACACTTCACATAGACACCCACCAGGTGGTAAGTAGAAACCACAATACAGCTCACTTTTAATTACCAAGTTTAACCTTGCCAAGTAGTTGTATCCTCCTTGAGGAGTGAGTATGTCTTTTTTGGACCAAGGTACCATGCAGAATAACAAAGTTAGAATGGTAAGTGTCCAAAACAAAGAAACAATTCTAAAGGCTACAAGAGAAAATTCAAACTTATCTCCAAGGACAAACCCATCTGAATAACACTCAGTAGTAACCCTAAGAGCAAGGAAAGCATAGATTCATATATTTTAATTCCTGAAAGCAAATAACTGCCAACCAATGATATTATACCAGCAAAATTATCTTTTAAAATTGGTGGAGAAATAAAGACCTTCCAAACAAACACAAATTTAATTCATGACCACCAAACCAGCATTACAGAGAATGCTCAAGAAAATACTGCATATAAAAGAAATATAAAAACAAATGTGAGATCACAGGAATGAATAAACTCCATAAGAACACTCAAACCAGTGATGGCTAAGAAAAAACAAGGCATCCAACTTAATTAACCAGCAAAATCCTAATATGAACAAGGGACAAAGTAAAGAAGAGGCAACATGAAAACATACTAGAAAAATAAACAATGTTGTTGCTGTTAAAATTATGCTAAACATCAGACTCCTCTCAACAATAACCCTAAATGTTAATGGTCTAAACTCCTCACTTAAAGTAGACCACCTAGCCAACTGGATAAAAAAAGCAAATCCTTTCCTTTGTGGTATACAAGAGACCCAAACTTGTTCAAAAGGCAGCAAACAAACTAAAAATAAAAGATTGGAAAATGATATATCAAGTATGGGGGAAGCCACAAAAATCAGTGGTAGCTATTCTGGTATATGACAAACATGACTTCAATTTTAATCAGAAAGGACAAATAAGATCACTATAGAAGCTGGGCATGGTAGTGCATACCTGTAATCCCAGTAGCTGGGCAGGAAGACAGCAAGTTGAGACCAGAGGTAGTCTGCATAATTTAGCGAGACCCTGCCTCAAAAAGTAAAAAATTAGGCTAGGGGCTACAGCTTAGTGGTACAGCACTTGCAAAGCATGCAAGCATGAGGCCCTGGGTTCAACCACCCCCCGTACTGGATAAAAGAGAGAAAGAAAGAAAGAAAGAAAGAAAGAAAGAAAGAAAGAAAGAAAGGAAGAAAGAAAATCGCCATAGAATAATAAAGTTAATAACCAACCAAGAAGACATAATAATAATAAATATTTATGCACAAAACACTGGAACACCTAACTTCATTAAACAAATATTACTGACTATAAAGCAACACACAGGCCCAGATATAATAATCATGGATGACTTTAATACCCACTTTCACCAATAGATAAATCATCAAAACAAAAAATCAACAAAGAACCCATGGGCTTAATTAACACCATAGACTAAATGGGCTTAACAGACATCTATAGAATATTCCACCCAACAGTTATGGACTATACATTATTCTCAATACCTCATGGAACTTTTGCCATAATATACCACATTTAGTCCACAAAACTAGCCTCAACAAATACAAAATATTGAAACCATTCCTTGTATCTTGGTATATCATAATGAAATAAAAGTAGAAATTATTAGCAAGAGAAACTATAAGAATGTTACATATATACATGGCAATTAAACAACATACCTTTGGATGATCAATAGGTTATTGAAGAAATCAGAAAGAAGCCTAGTTCCTACAGTCAAATGAATATGAGAATATAACCTGCCAAAACATTTGGGACAAATGTTTGGGCAGTTGTAAGACAGAAATTCATAGCTATGAATGCCGTCATCAAAAAGACAGGGAAAACTCAAACAAATAACTTAATGATACCCCTTAAGGCATTAGAAAAACAATGACAAGAAAACTCCCAAACCAGCACCAAAAAGAAATATATAATATCAAGGAAGAAATCAATGAAATAGAAACAAAAAATAATAAATAGAATAAATTCCACGAATTAATAAATCCAAGTTGGTTCTTTGAAAATATAAACAAGATTGAGAAATACATAACCTAACTAATGAAGGGGGAGAAGCACTAATTAATAAAATTACAGATGAAGAATGGCTCATAACAAGAGATACCAATGAAATGCAGAAGATTATCAGAGATTAATTCAAGAATTTGTACTCTCCAAAAGTGAAAATTAAGAAGAAATGGATAAATTATTTAACACTTATGACTTACCAAAACTAAGCCCAAATAATATAAATAAATTAAACAGCTTTATAGCAAGTAATGAAAATGAGGCAGTAATAAAGAACCTTCCAATAAAGAAAATCTCAGGTCCTGACAGGATCACAGCTGAATTCTATTAAACTTTTGAGAAGAATTGATACCGATCTTCCTCAAACTATTCCATAAGATAGGGAAGGTACACTTCCAAAATCATTCTATGAAGCCATTATCTCTGCAATATTGAAACCTGATAGGGAAACAAAAAAAAAATGAAAAGAAAAAAAAGAAAATTATACATTTATCTTATGAACATTGATACAAACATCTTTAATACGATTCTTGCACACCAAATGCAACACCTACAAAATGTCATAAACTATGGCCAAGTGGGATTCATACCATAGATACAAAGCTGATTCAACACACACAAATCAATAAATGTAATACAACACATCAGAAGACTCAGAGACAGAAATCGCATGATCATCTCAATAGATTCAGAAAAAGCTTTTTAATGGGTATTGCATTAAATCTATAGATTGCTTTTGGTAGGATAGCCATTTTTACAATATTAATTCTCCCTATCCAGGAGCAGGGGAGGTCTTTCCATTTTTTAGTGTCTTCTGCTATTTCTTTCTTTAATGTTTTGAAATTTTCCTTGTAGAGTGCTGAAGGATCTTTGGTTAGATTGATTCCAAGGTATTTAAT
>VMDO01040094.1:0-12201 GCA_007922755.1 Pedetes capensis
TTTTTGCAGTACTGGGGGTTGAACCCAGGGGCCTCGTGCCTGCATACTTTGCAAGTGCTAGACCACTGAGTTGCGCCCCCCCCCCTTTTTTTTCCTTTGAGACAGGGTCTCACTAAGTTACGCAGACTGCCTCTGGTCTCGAACTTGCGATCCTCCTGCCTCCGCCTCCCAAGCCGCTGGGATTACAGGCATGTGCCACCGCACCTGGCTGTACTTGAACTTTATTTTTATTTTTATTTTTTTCGTGTGGTACTGGGGGTTGAACCCAGGGCCTCACGCCTGCATGCTCTGCAAGTGCTGGACTGCTGAGCTGCACCCTCAGTCCATTTTTTTAGTTTTTGAGACAGGGTCTCGCTGAATTACGCAGACTGCCTCTGGTCTCGATCCTCCCGCCTCCACCTCCCAAGCTGCTGGGATTACAGGCATGTGCCACCACGCCCAGCCTACTTGAACTTTCTAATACATCTTTCCTTTTCTCTTTCCCCTTCTGCCCAGCCTCTAACTGCGGCCCTAACTTCTGACCATTTGCTCCTGGGGCGTGGAGGAGCACTGCTTGGCTCTCCTGCAAGAGAGCTACTCAGAAGTGCAGTTTTAAAAACTCTCGCCATTGGCCATACATGTCCTGGGTGTGACCACACCCAGGAAGGTGGGCCACAGCCAGGCCGTTCCCCCCAACATGACTCTGATGGGCAGTCCGCTCATGAGCTCCCATTGCCCTGGCCAGGGCTTCCTCAGAGCTGCCCTGTCCTCAGCAGCCCAATCTTTGCCTTGCTTTCCCAGGTGTCACAGCTGCATCACAGTCCAAAGTTTCCCACTGTCTTCCACTTCTCCCCTTTGCCTCACACAGCTCCTTTCCCTGGAAAGAGGAGGTGAGTGGAACACCTATCCCTCAAGTCCAGAAGCTGACTCAATGCTGTGATCTCAGAATACCAGCCTCAAAGTTGCTCTGAGGCCCTGATAAAGTAAGACAAATCATTTTGTCTGGGTGCACAGAACCGTAAAGGAGGTCACTGTGCAACCCACAAATACCAAACATCCTGCTGGCTAAAATGAAATGAAGGTACTGCCCTTTTCTCTTCCTAGCCAGTTGAAACTTTAATATTGAACAAAAAGCTTAAGTGTGTACCTTTAGATGTTCCCTATAGATAAGCTTTTTTGAGCTACCCAGTCATCAATTTTCCTCTGTTTCTGACAGCATCCAATCTAGAGTGGATTCCCACTTCCTTTGACCCTTTCTGAAATCACCAGCCAAAGCCAAAATCCTAAAATAGATTCTTTCTAAGCCCCTCTCTGAGAAGCCCTGCCACTCTGTAGTGAGCATCTTCCCTCACTGCAGCAATAACAAACCCGTCTTGTTCCACTTTCTGGAGGGCTTTAGCTGAAGGCATTAACACCCCCAATTCACTTCTCATGCTTCTAGCTGTGTGCCTCCTGGAGAACCTGATTGACACAGCTGTTCCTGGATGTGGTCTGAGGGAGCAGATCATAGGACAAGAGTTGGGGACTGCTCACTCGCCACTCATCTGGCAAGGGGACCCACCCTGAGTGGCATGAAAGGAACAGCCATTCCGCACAGCGGGTAAGCCAGTTGCTGAAGATTCCTCCAGAGGTTCACTGGAAAGCCACCCAGGGCAAGGAATGTGATCGGCGTGAGGCTACACACATGGACGGTGCAGGAAACACTGCACGCCAGGACCACAGAGATGGGTGGCTGTTATTTCATGGTCTCATCTTGCTTTTTTGAGACAAGAGTCTCACTGTGTAGCCCAGGCTGGCCTTGAACTCAATCATCCTGCCCCAGCCTCCTTAGTGCGGGTGTTGTAACACAGGCAGGCACCACCATGCCTGGCCCCATTACACTGTCTTGCCTTGCAGAGGTATGAGGAGAAGGTGACATGACTGTCAGGGGCCTGTGTTTATCCCAAGAGCTAGCAGGAGACAGCAGATCAAAAACAGTACTGCAAGGGGCCGGAGTATAGCTCAGTGGTAAAGTACTTGCCTACATGCGTGAGGTCCTGGGTTCCGTCCTCAGCACAACAAACAATATTCCATTCTGGGAGTGGTTTTGGGAATAATGATGGCGATTAGTGCTACTCTTGGAAATCTAAAACATGCAAGGAAGGCAGTCCCTATTAAATCTGCTAGCCTGGCCAGGCACGGTGGTGCATGTCTGTAATCCCAGCGGCTTGGGAGGCGGAGGCAGGAGGATTTCAAGTTCGAGACCAGAGGCAGTCTGTGTAACTTAGGGAGACCCTGTCTCAAAAAGTAAAAAAGTGGGCTGAGGGTGCAGCTCAGTGGTCCAGCACTTGCAGAGCATGCCATCATGAGGCCCTGGGTTCAACCCCCAGTACAAAAAAAAAAAAAAAAAAAAAAAATCTGCTAGCCTCATCATTACAGAACCTAGACAGATCCCAGATCCTGCAAAATGATCACTGGGCACGTAGCCTCAATCGAAGCAGGTGGTTGGGTGTTACATCACTGCTAGAGCAGCAAAGGGCCACTTTCACCATATGCAGTCATAGGTTTTATGAATCCTTTCTTTACTACCCCAATTAAGGAAAGTTTGCATTCATGTGGGACAGACAATATTCCTTCCCAGTGGGGCACCCAGGATATGTAATTCTTCTGCCTCTGTCTTAATACAGCCTCAAGAGATTCATCATCAACTCTTGTTTCCCCCTTCTAACTGGATCCTGAATCAGAGCATCTGTCTTCATCGTCCCTATTACCTTCAAGCCATTACCTCTAGGCCCTCTGCTCTCAAGAGACTGAATCAGATGATGCGTGCTGTGACAGGTAGAATGTTTCGTGCATCCACTGTGCTGCATTGTCAGTATTGTCTAAGGTGCAGAGAGGTGGGATTTCACTTCGCTTTCTGGATGGTTATTTGGTAATCTCAAACAAAAGCCTTATGTGTGTATCCTTGGATGCCTGACTTCAGAACTCAAGGATATATCCTTAAGAACAAATTAAAGAAGCATGCAAAATTTAGTTAAACCAAAATGCAGTTATGGCAGGCAGAATCTAGAAATTTCACAAGAAAGGGGTCAGAACAGATGTTGTTGTTAGGTGCCCTCGAGTCGGTATCTGACTCATAGCAACCCTTATAGGGTTTTCAATGGCTGACTGTTTCAGGATTGCCTTGGGAGTGGATTGCCAGGTCCTTCTTCCATTTTTGCAGTGCTGGGAATTGAACTCAGGACCTCAGAGACTGCAGCGCAGCGCTCTACCAACTGAGCTAAATCCTAGCCCAAGAACAGATATAGGGCCTCAATAAAATTCCGTCCTTGTGCCAGGCGTGGTGGCACATGCTAATAATCCCAGCATTTGGGAGGCTGAGGCAAGAAGATCCACTTGAGTTTGAGGTCAGCCTGGTCTATATAGCGAGTTCCAGGCCAGCCAGCACAACACAGTGAGATCCTGTCTCAAAGACAAAAAAACTCCACAAAAGTCCACACATGCTGAGTTAGAGGAGAGCAGAATAAAGTGCAGCCAGCTTTGCTCGCCACCAGGAGTTGCACAGTGTTGGAGAAATGCCTCAACTCAGAACACCAGAGCCACCTTTAGCCTTTGTTTTTTGTTTTTTTTTTTGTTTGTTTGTTTATTTGTTTTTTGTGGTACTGAGGGTTGGACCCAGGGCCTCGCACTTGTATGCTCTGCAAGTGCTGGACCACTGAGCTGCGCCCCCAGCCCATTTTTTACTTTTTGAGACAGGGTATCGCTAAATTACGCAGACTGCCTCTGGTCTCAAACTTGCGATCCTCCTACCTCCACCTCCCGAGCCGCTGGGATTACAGGTGTGCGCCACCATGCCCGGCTCCTCTGTTGGTTTTTTGAGACAGGGTCTCTCTCTCTAGCCCAGGCTGGTCTTGATTTCATGTTAGTCCTGCTTCAGCTTCCCAAGTGTTCGAGTGACACGCGAGTGCCACCACTCCTGGCCTGCCACCGAATCTAGTCTCTTTTAAGGTGCAAAACAAAAAACAAGGCTTCACTGCTAACCATCCCAATGTAGGTGTTCCCTCAGAATTCACACATTGGGACTTAATATCCAATGTGAGACAGGTTGAGTGTCCCTAATCTGAAAATCAAAATCCTAAATGCTCCAAAATCTAAAACTTTCTGAGCACTGATAGGGCAGTGCAAGTGGAAGATTCCACAGCTGACAGATGGTAATCAAAATGCAGGTACACTAAAAATCTTGTGTGATGTTACTTGGCAGCCTGGGCAACCGAGTGTATATGAAACTGAATTTCATGTTTAGACTGATGTCTCAGTCCCAAGATATCTCATGTATATGAAGAAATTCCAAACTGCAAAAAGTCCAAAATCTCAATTTATTTATTCCTCCCTCCCTTTCTTTCTTCTATCTCTTTCTTTCTTTCCTTTTTTCCCTTTCTTTCTTTCCTTCCTTTCTTTCTTTCTTTCTTTCTTTCTTTCTTTCTTTCCTTTCTTCTTCTCTTTCTTTCTTTTCTCTCTCTCTCTGTCTTTTCTTTTTCTTCCCTCCCTCCTTCCCTCCCTCCCTTCCTTTCTTTCTTCTTTCTTTTTCTTCTTTTTCTTTTCCTTTTTTTTTTGTGTGTGTGCCAGGGCTTGAACCCAGGGCCTTGCACATGCATGTGCAATACCACTGAGCTACACTACCAGCCCCAAACCAAAAGTAGTTCTGATGAGAACTAATCATCCTGTAGTGTTAAGAGGTGGGGACTTTGAGAGGTGAGGAAGTCATGAGGGCTCCACCGTCATGAATGGGATGAGGGCCATTAGAAAAAAGTTGCAAGCAATCTCCCTTGCTCCTGCCATGTGAGGTCCCATCGCAGGGGCCATCTAAGAGGAACGAACACTCATCAGACAAGCAAATCCGGAAGCACCTCGATCTTGCACTTGTCAGCTTCCAGTTCTATAAGCAAAATCGCCCTGTCTAAGGTATTTTGTCACAGCAACCTGATAAGATAGTATCTTCAGGCTACATTAGACACTCACCCTTAGCAGAAAAGACAAAAGCTTGGTACTAAAAATAATATGGCATGTTACAGGTACAGGGACAAATATTTGTGTCCTAGTAATTATCTTAGGGCTGGGGGTATAGCTAAGTGGTAGAGTATTTCCTTAGCAGGGGCAGGGCCTTGGTTTCAAACCCAGCATTGAAAACAAACAAACAAACAAACAAACACAACAGGGAGAGAGAGAGAAACCTTATTGAGGTTGTGTTTTGTTTAGATAGTAAGTTTCCCTTTAATTTCTGTGTTTCGATTTTAATTGCATGCCTCTCAAAATGACATAAGTATAGAATCAGCTACATTTTATCTGTAGATGATCTGACTGAGTTTAATGTGAACTTTTTATTTTCAAGCTCTGTCTTCATGTAATTTTACCTTTCTCTGGAAAAGAATACAAGTCACCACCATGTTTATTGCCCAGTTGTTTAAAGTTTATTCAAAGAGCAACGATTTGACGGTGCATAGAGCTAGTATCTGTTTATAGGCCACTTGCTGGGGCAGCACCAAAGAACAGAGAAAATATTTTGCCCATGAAAGGTTGTATTACAGTATGTCAAATCATGTTGCTCCGTCAGGGTAAGACAAGTCAATGCGGACTGAGGGAAAGGTCAGCACCATGAACAGGTCTCTTCAATCCTTTAATCTTCTGAGAGTCCATGCAGTGGACGAGCAATGCATCATGAGGCAAATGGCCCAAACCCGAAGACCAGAGAGGTTTAGTAAATGTTTGACTTCAGGGAACAGAGAATCTAGAAACCTTCATGAATGACCACCTGGACACAACACAACCTTGTGCTGCATGCTGTACCGTTGCAACTGAGATGCACGATGGGGCGAGGCACCGCTAGTCATGGAAAATTCCAGTTCATGAATGGCATCTACCCATGCTTCCTTGCTTAGTCCTCAGAAAGCCCCTTGTGAGGTAGGTGTTACCCTCTGGAGTCTGCTGCCCGTCCTAGACCGAGGCAGTGGAGGCATCCAGTCCAAGCATGCTAATAGGTTTGGGTGTGTCTCAACTGGCTTTCTTTCCCACTGAGGTTAGAAGTGCATTTTGGAATTATGTCATTTTACATAGAAACACCTTCTCAAGTGGGGATGACTAGCACCCTAAGGGAAAATGGAAACCACTTTTAAAGTAGACCATGGAAATCAGCAAGTCCAATATCCCACAAAGTGGACTGCAACGTTATGGACACTAGAAATACAATGTGTAGGTCATTAGTAACATTCACTAGTTACATGTTCCCATGGGCCCTTTTTTAATAACACTTATTTATTTTACCTTTAATATCAAAGAATTTTTTAAATGAATGAGTGTCACCATGAAATAGTATGAGATGTTAATGCCAACACTTGTGTTAGCTATTATATATACATCATTCCCAGCAAGTTATTTGGTTGGGTGGTTTCAGTTCATCCCTTTAGATGGTTTACATGGTTTTCTAAGGGCCTCTTTTTGGTGTATCCCAAAGGTCAGCTCAGAAAGAGAAGTATTTGGTAAACCACTCCTGGTGTGGAGAGCCCTGTTTCTGCTGGGCTTCTTTGGGTTCGGCTGTTTCTCCATCTTGTGTCCTAAAAATAAAACAAACACTAGTTTCTTATATGGTTTTGAAAATTATTCAACAAAATAAGTAATACCCCGCCATCTTTTCAGGGAAAGATAACTGCTGCTTTCTTCTTCAAAAGATACCGGACCAGGACCAGCTACATTAGTAGCTGGAAACCAGCTGTAAAGGATGGGTAGGGAGGGAGTGTCTCGGTCCTGTTTTGTTGTTGTTGTTGTTAGATGCCATCGAGGCCAACTCATAGTGACCCTATGTACAGCAGATCAAAACACTTGCCCGTTCTGTGCCAGGCAAATGATCTTATTTATGTTTAAGCCCATTGTTGCAGACACTGTGTCAATCCATCTGGTGGAGGGTTTTCCTCTTTTGCGTTGACCTGCCACTCTCCCAAACATGATGTCCTTCTCCAGGGATTGATCTCTCCTGACTACGTGTCCGAAATATGGAAGACGCACTCTGGCCATTCTTGCTTCCAAGGGGCACTCTGGTTGCACTTCTTCTAAGACAGATTTGTTGGTTCTTTTGGTAGTCCATGGTATATTCAATAGACATTTCCAGCACCACAATTCAAAAGCATCAATTCTTTTTCTGTCTTTCTTGTTCAATGTCCAGCTTTCACAACCATATGATGCCACTGAAAATACCATGGCATGAGTCAGACGCACCTTTGTCTTCAATGTGACGTCTTTGCTTTTCAATACTCTAAAGAGATCTTTTGCCACAGCTTTTCCTAGAGCAATGCGTCTTTTGATTTCTTGACTGCTGCTTCCACGGGTGTTGACTACAGAGCCAAGCAAAGCAAAATCCTTGACAACCTCAATCTTTTCTCCATTTATTGTGAAGTTGCGTGCTGACCCGTCATAAGGATTTTTGTTTTATTGATGTTTAGTGGTAACCCATATTGAAGGCTATGATCTTTGATCTTCATCAGTAAATGTTTTAAATCCTCTTCACTTTCAGCAAGCAGAGTTGTGTCATCTGCATAACGCAGGTTGTTAATGAGTCTTCCTCCAATCTTATGCCACGTTCTTCCTCATAAAGTCCAGCTTCTCGGATTATTTGCTCAGCGTATAATTTGAAGAGATATGGTGAAAGTATAGAGAGAGCCCTGTTTAGTCAATAGAAAATTCTCCATTGTTTGGCTGTCCATTGTTTCACTGAAGACTGAGTGGCTACTATACTTACGAGGTATATTTTGCAATGTTTATTATTTACTTCAGGCATAAACTAGACAAGAAGCCCAATTTTAAAAAGGCAAAAAAAAGGATAATCAACCCAGCATTACAATATGTTGTCTATAGTATGTTATCTGTTATCTAATGCAGAGAAGCACTGATAATAGTGTTTCACCTGTTGTACATAGGGTCGCTATGAGACAGAAACCGACTCAGCGACACCCAACAACAAACAACAATGCAATCTAGCATCTCGATGAGGCTATGAAATTAGCTTAGTAAATCAAAAAGAAGAAACAGCAGCTAGTAAGACACTATGTCCACCTGGCTGAATGGTCTTTGTCTGAATTTGTGAGGCTTCATGTGAGACAACAGAACAGCTCTAAACATAGGTCTCCTTCTGAAATACAAACCCCAGCCCCAGAATTTAAAACATGCCCTCTAAGTGAAGGAGCAGATAGAAAGCAGAATTAGTAAACAATGGAAAAATCACTGGTTTCTGCAAGAGAAGCTCACTGCAAGGGAAAACAGGAAAGGTGTATCTGGGGTCGTTATGCATAGTCAGCCAAATTCACAGATAAGCCTTAACCTTGCAAACTAATATAATACATCTTGAGAATACCCTTAAAATAAGAGTGAAATTATAGTGGACACGTTTGTGCTAGGGCCCTGGGGATTAATTCTTTCAGTCTCACATCAGTCTGACGAGGTAGGTGCTGACTTTCCTTCATTTTCAAGGTAGGAATATAGAGAACTGAAGAGGTTACGTGACCTGCTCAGGACCACCCAGCTGAGGAAAAAGAGGCTTCTGAACACAGACCTCAAGGCCCGGTGAAGAGAGTCCACCTTCTGTGTAACCCATACTAAAGTTCTCTGCTAAGTGATTGTATTTAAAAAAAAAAAAAAAAGACCTAGAATTTGGTACTAGAAATAAGTACCTCTTCCTAAGAATGACATAAATCCCTCCACTATCACAGTCTTCCCTTTGGGATAGCCTGTCATTGCTCCAAGGCAGGGCTTCTTTTGCTACTCTTTGTTGTATTGTTATGTGCTGTCCAGTTGGTGTCCAACTCATAGCAACCCTGTGTACAACAGGCGAAACGCTACTGTCAGCGCTTCTCTGCTGTTCATAGGGTTTTCAATGGTGGATTGATTTTTGGGACTGGGTTGCCAGGTCCTTCCCAAGCCTACAGCACCTGGTGTTCCCAGGCAGTCTCCCATCCAAGTACTAACCAGGCCTGACCCTGCTTAGCTTCCAAGATCTGATGGGATTGGATGCTACAGGGCTACAGCTGCAGGCTGCTACTCTTTAGATATGCCTAAATGCCAGAAAGAATCCTGATTTCCACCTCATCCATGGAGAAATGTAATAATAGCTTCCACTCCCCCTGCCTCCTTACCTTGAGGCAGATTTTGCATCTAGAGACTGGGTAGGTTTATAAAGCCGGCCACAGCTGGGGCTTGGGTCCAAGCTGGGTGACTTGGTTATGGGAGGGGCATTGATCCTGGAGCTCAGATCTCCACTCAGAAAGTTCTTTGCATAGGAGGCGAGGTTTGGCACGCTGACCACGCGGCTGGGCACTTCCTCCATCCTCTTTTTCTGTTTGTATTAGAGGAAAGTTCCATTAGTGCTCCCCCTAAAAGGCATTATTGTAAAAGTAAATAAGGCCCACTCAAGCAAAACTAAATGGGAGAAGAGGTGACAATTTTATCAGTATGCTTACATATTATTTTTTAAATCTTTTCATTTTATTTATTTATTTTGCAGTGGTAGAAATGGAACCCAGGGCCTCAAGCACGCTAGGAAATGCTGTTATCACTGAACTACATCCGCAGCCCTTTAAATTGTTTTTTCCCCTCCAATCTTTGTGTTTAAAAAAAATATAAGTCCATAATCTCTTTATCCAAACCTTCTGAAGAAAGATACGTCTTATAATTCATTTTTTTCTTAGGGTTTAGGGGGTCATGTAACATTCCCAGGCAGGGGCTATGTCCACCTTGTCATCAAATTCACTAATATTTCTAGTATGAAACTTACTTACATTTTGCACAATAAGAAGCATATATTAAAAACCACAAATAAGAACTTATCAGTTCAGTTTTGGTTTATGGTCCTGTGAGCTATAAAAATATTATATTTTTTTAGAATTTTTAGGATCTTGTGATAGCAGAGAAAAGACTTAGATGTGCATATGCTCATTATTACAAATTTCAAAAGTATTGTTAAAAGTAAAGACGTGGAAGAAGACTACTATTTCCCCTCTCTCCTATCATCCAGATAGAGATATTTCTTCTTCTTATTATTATTACTATTATTTTGTGGTACTGGGGTGCTGAACCCAGGACCTTGTACATACTTGGCAAGTGCCCTACCACTGAGCTGCACCCCAGCCCCTTTTTATCTTGAGACAGGATCTCACTAAGTTGTTCAGGCTGCCTCTGGCCTCGGACTTGTGATCCTCCTGCCTCTGCCTCCTGAGTCACTAGGATTACAGGTGTGTGCCACTCTGCCTGGCCATATACAGGTAGTGACAATTTACTGTGGAAATTACAAAGGCCCATTATTGTTGTTAGGTGCCATCAAGTCATGTCTGACCCATAGTGACCCTCATAGGGTTTCCAAAGGATGACTGTTTAGAGATTGCCTTGGCAGTGAATTGCCACCTCATTCTCCCATTTTTGCGGCGCTGGGAATCGAACCTCGGGACCTCAGAGACTGCAGAGCGGTGCCATACCAACTGAGCTAAATCCCAGCCCCACAAAGGCCCATAGACAATAAAAACCACACATAATCTACCCAGCCAGATATAAACCCTGCCAGTGTTTTGGGCTACTTATTTCCTGTGGGTCTTTTCTCAATGGGTATTCCTCTGAATGTACACCAGCCCGTCAGCATGTGGCAGTTACCTCTAGGAGAAAAGGAACCAGCAGGGTATTGTGATGCACTAACAGCAGTAGACTCAATTTACCTTCATGGAAGGGGTCAAGTACGCTGGGTGAGGACTGAAAGAGAAGGACCGATTCCGGTGGGACATTGCGCTGGGGAACGCTGCATAGTGAAATCTTCTCTCTTCCTGGAAAACCAATGACCACGTCTAATGAGCCTAGGCGGAGGGTGCTGGGGTCATTTGAAGGGAGAGGGTTGGGACACAGAGGACAGAGAGATGGACAGCTCAGGGGAGTGGAGGGGAGTCAGTGGCAATGAAGCTGCCAGCCACCAACGCTCTGAAGCAGCCCCTTCCCTCCCCAGGCATCACATCCCCAGCCCCTCTTGTGAAGGAAAGGACAGGCTTATGCCTTCTTGTTGTTGTTAGGTGCCGTCGAGTCGTGTCCGACTCAGAGTGACCCTTACAGGGTTTTCAATGGCTGATTGTTTTTCCAGGATTGCCTAGGGAGTGGATTGCCACATCCTTCTCCCATTTTTGCGGTATTGGGAATCGAACCTGGGACCTCAGAGACTGCAGAGCAGCGCTCTACCAACTGAGCTAAATCCCAGCCCACAAGCTTATGCCTTAGCAAGCTAAAAATCCAAGTATTCCTAGCATCTGAAGTTAAGAATCTAATGCAGAACTAATAATTAAGGCACATACACAAAAGAGTTCACCTTTCTTCTCTTTTATGGGAGAGAGAGGGGACCACGATTTGAGATGATCTTGCTGTGTAGCCCAGGCTCGGCTCCATCTCATGGTCCTTCTGTGTCACCTTCCCAAGGGCTGGGATTACAGGTGTGTGCCACCCTCTCTGCCCTCGTTATCTGTCTTTTGTTTTACATTTGCATCACAGGTATTGTTTAACATACACAAAACCAGAGAGGGAAATACGATTGATGTCCCACTTCAGAAATTATAACCATGTGGCTAATCTTATTTATGGGAATCATCTTCCCCTTTTTTCTGTCCCACTGAATTATTTTTAAAGAAAATTCCAGTTGCCATATAACTTCATCTATAGGAACTTCAATACATATTTCTAAGAGATAAGGGACTCTTAAAAAATACATCATAACCACAATGCCTTCCTCACACTTAGCAGGTGAGCAATAATTCCTTACTAATATAATTCTCAGTCAATAGTCAAAGTAGGAGACAGAGACTTGAGATTGGAGACCAGGAGCAGATGGAGGGGAAGAACATTCCAAAGAAGTGGTTATCTGGCTTTGGTGGCTTTTGGATACAGAATCAGAGGGAGCTGGAAATGCCTTTTCTTTTCAAAAGGTCTAGGGAGCTTTTGCTAACTAGAGAACATGGTCATTTTTTCAAAGGGAAGAGCAATAGTAATTAAAAATTTAATCGATTAAAATTCAAAGGCAAGTAAGCCATTCTAGATTTTTCTCAAAATCTCTAGGTTTTTAAAAAAACAAATAATATCAATATGAAGCAAACGCTGTTGGACTGGGGAGTTGAATGATTTTCCTTTGCCTTGTATTTTCACACACACACACACACACACACACACACACACACACAC
>VMDO01040095.1:0-12186 GCA_007922755.1 Pedetes capensis
ATCCTGTGATTTATGGGATGGCGATATTTTTTTGGAATCTTAAAAGATAGAGTATCTCTGAACATTTTTCCTTATGCTTATGTTTACTACAATTTTTTAAAGTTGTGCATTAAAAGATTTCAGTATTAATAAATATGATATGTGAACAATAATCATACCAGACGTTTAACCTTGCAATCAAGGATCAAAGGAATCTTATTCTCAAGCCTGTTGCTTTGCTCTAGTAGCAAATAGAAAAAGACATGGCAGAGTCAATGCCATATCCAGGTAAATCATGATAAAGTCGATCAGACAGGTTCTTGGCGTCACTGTAAACAACATATAATCTTGTATCTTCACTTCGGAAATACCACATGGCATTAGGCACCTTTGGACCATCCACCAGGTGAGCACTAATAGGTATTATGTAAATGGTTGTCCTTTCCAAAAAAGGGTTATGGAATTAGCAGATTTTGCCCCTGAGTCAAATAGACATGTCAGGAAAGGACAAATTGTGCTGTTCTAATCAATGCCCTGCAAACCTTATTTGCCTAAAAGACAAAGGTTTGTTTCTTATTCGCTCTAAACATTAATTGCAAGTTGGCTGATGGTGATTTTCAGTGTTGTCATCATTCTCACTGTTGGATGCCGGCTATTGGAAGAGTCACAATCTGGCGCATTCACACTTGCTCTTGTAAATGGTAAATTACACCCCAGAGGAAGTTATAGAACCAATTAAATTCTCAACACAGAAGTGACACACTTCACTTTTTCCTCGTAATTCTTTGACTAGAATGGCGGCATGGTTTCCTCAGAATAAAGAGAGACAGGGAATGAAATGCAACCAGATGACAGGAAGGTGTAAATATCTAGTAAGCAGCAGATTAAGTTCCACAGCAGGCCAAGGTCTTTGTGTCCTTATGGCCTTGTGTTTTCAGAAAAAGAGACCTAAAATATGTTCTAATTCTTTGCTAATAGTACCTTTGTTGAACAATTAAGCCAATTTTTATATTTCTATAAAATAACTTTTGTCATAATAAATATATCAAATATTAAAAATATGTTCCGATATTTTAATAGACTCAAATTTTTCTACATCAGATAAAATAATAAAGGTGGTTAGTTTACTTCTATCCTTAGGAATTCATTCTGTTCTCCCACAAAAGTGAACAATGTTAACTGTTGGAATGTAGAAGATATTTGAAGAACTTCACCTTCAGACAGAGGGCTGAAACAATGCTATCACTTTCTACTGACTTTGAATAAGAATAGAAAAAGGAAAAAAAATTAGATGTTTTGTGTCTCCTTCTAAATTGAGATCTCTATTTCCTTGAAAAAACAGACTTAATTTAAAACCTTGCAAAGAAAGGCAAGAAATGATTGATTTTAGTTTTGATGGAATTATATAGAAATCACATGGAAAGCGAATTATCTTTGTAATATAAAGGATTTATATTCAAGTTGAATAAAACTAGAGATATATCCTTAGCTAATTATTTACTTTTTCATGACAGAGGTTGCCAAATTTGGTTTTGTGTGGATTGCAAACTAAGGAATATCTGATGTATTTAAACCATTAGAAAATCAAAAGAATAATATTTCATGATACATAAAACTGCATGAACCTGAGCTGGGCGTGGTGGCGCACCCCTGTAATCCCAGCGGCTTGGGAGGTGGAGGCAGGAGGATCCCAAGTTCAAGACCAGAGGCACTCTGCGTAACTTGGTGAGACCCTGTCTCAAAACTGTAAATAAAAATGGGCTGGAGGTGCAGCTCAGTGGTCCAGAACTTGCAAAGCATGCAAGTGTGAGACCCTGGGTTCAGCCCCGAGTACTGCCAAAAAAAAAAAAAAAAAAAAGCATGAACCTGAAATCTCATATTCTTAAATGAAATTTTGGAATGTTAACAATGGTCATTCATTTATATATTGTGTATGGCTATTTTCATGTTACAGTGATAGAGCTAAATAATTGCAACAGAGACTAAATAATTACAAACTCTAAAATATTTACTATCTAGCTCATAACAGAGTTTGTCAATTCTTGTTTCATACTTCTGCTTTTATTATCTGTGCAATAAGAATGACTCTTACTTCTTAGTATTGTAATATTTTGGAAAATTGATCATTAAGTTTTTTATAATTTCTTCATGTGGCTTACTGTGTGGCTCTAATAAGAATTATGATTCAATAATAAATAACTAGATGATCCCACTTCTGTTAATAGGAATTGATATTGATTGTGCACTTTGCTTATGGTTTAGATTATAGGCTAAAATAAGCACACAATTTCATGTGCCTTTTTATGTGATTGTGTTCATTCCCCACTTAAGAGATACCAGATTACCTCATATATCTGAAGCCTATAAGACAAAATACTGGAGATATTCAAGTATTATGATTATAAACAGTAACTATCTTCCCATCTTGAATTAAAGCTCTTATCCTTCCTATTAAAGAACTCTATCTGTTTATAGCTACACTATGATTTATACCTGACTTCAATCAGATATCCTTGAAGATAGAATAAAGAAAGTTAGAAGACAAAGAGTGACACTTTTCTAGACTAAAAGAGTAGAAGTGGCAGCTCTCCTCTAGGAGAATTATTGGAGTAATTATTTAGATTTAATGTGATAATCCAGAGGGCCCACACTCAATGACAAACATGAGTCATTACCAAATAATACTGTCATCAGGTGTTGGATGCTTCTTGGGTACTTGGTGTCATTCATAAAAAAATTTAAAAATAGGTCCAGAAAGGGACTTGTAGGAATAGTTTATTAGAATTAGAAAAGAGAGAGTTCTCTGAGTGACAGGGCAAGCAGATTTGGGATTTAGGCCAGTATGCAAGCATGGAAAAGACGGAGGGAGAAAGAAAATTATGCTTTTGAGAATGAAATAAAAAAGTGGGCAGGTCCAGCAATGAAGTTCTGTGAACAGCTGCATTTACACTTCTGAGTAAAAGGTTAGAAAGCACGCAGGTCTAGCAATGAGACTGTGGGCAACTCCAAACATTTGTAACAACTGAGGACATTTGTGGGCACTTGTGTACATCTCTGAACATGTATAGCCTACTGCAGGCACCATAGACATTGTGGGCACTGCATACATATGTGGAGAATTGTGGACAATTGTGGAGAACTGTGGATATCTGTGGAAAACTGTGGACAGTGCAGACACTCTTGACATTGTAGACGCTGCAGACTATGCATTAAGGGATGGGACTTTTGTAGTATTTAAGTCTATATGTCGGTAAAGGGCCAGATATTTCTCCTCTTTTTGATTGTCTTTTTAGATGTGCCACATTTCTATCACCTTTTGACTTAGGCTGGCCTTTTTGAGTTATATAACAGGTTTTCCTCTTGATCCTGCCTTTTAGTCCAGTCCTTGAGGCACATATAGGTTTTTTATGTGAAGGTAGTGACTGGCCATGGATCAGGCCATTTGTAAAAGTGTTGCCAGTTACAGACCAGGCTATTTGTAAGAAGGTATTATCTACTAGCAGTCATGCTACATGTAAAGGATATTTTCTATCAGGGAAGTACTGACTACCCAGGTCAAACCAGTTGTCTCAGAGGAAGCTCACAATGATATCATGTTTCAAAAGATTCCTGGGAAGCAGATGGCTGCAGAGGGCCTTTATATTCCCTTTCTTCCTGTCTAGAATCTCTTATCAGTACCAGAAATCAGATGGTAGTGTCTAAAAAGCCAGGGACTAAACTTCTAGGTAATAAATGGTTAAGTCTAATTTTTCAAAAAATTATAAACATAAAGTCTAGCAATTTAGAATTTGAAAAGGACAAAAGAAGAGGTAAAGAAGAATGACAATACAGTTTTGAAAGGAAAATGGATGTATAGTGTTAGCAAAGTGAATACACAAAGAAACTTAGAACTAGTATCTGTACATTGGGAATAAAGGTACATGTTACACAGTCTCTTGCTACTGTTACCTCTTGTGGTTGGCTACCTGATATATTGAGTTACCATCATTGGGTTTAAAGGCCAATTTTTTATACCAGCTGCCACCATGTCCACTGTGGCCAGCCTGTCACAAGCCAACCTAAGAGCACATGCTGCCATTGTTTGAGGACCTCCTGATAACAGAGTATACTTAAGCAGTATTTGGAAAAAGGTACATCACATTCCTTTCTCCTATTGCCATTACTCCCATTGCCAGAGTGGCCATACAGTGAGAACCCCATTGGTATGTGTATCACATCTGCTTGAGGTGAAAGAGTACTCCCATCCCCATATGGCTGTGGGAGATGATGGGTTCTTTGACTTTGATGCCACATACACTGCACTCAAATCACTGAATACAGCTAATGGAGCTATAGAGAGATGATACTGTAGCATCCATTGCAGCCAAATACAATGGAGCCTATTAAATTAATACCCTAGGACACATCTTCAGGAGAAAACTTTCTACTATGAAGCCGTGTTACAAAAACTGTTGAAAATAACTGATGCACCAGATATGTAAATGTAGGGACATGAAAGTATAAAAATCAAGGCTTCCTGAAGTTTCCAAAGGAACACAGTATATCTCTGACAAAATATCCAAAAGAAGGCATATTGATGAAACACCTGATAAAGAATTTAAAAGAATATGAGATCTCAGTAAATGAACAAATAGTTTCAAGTTTTAAATGCACCCAAAGGCAGAGAGAAGGGAAAATCACAGAAACTATATTTAATGAAATTATAGCTGAAAATTTACCTAATGTTGGGAAAATATAGATATCCAGGTACAGGAAGTTAAAAGGACCCTGTTATGTTTTGAGTTTAAAGTATCCCTGAAGTATGACATTTTAAAGGCACGGTTGCTAGGTAATGGGCTTCTGGGAAGTGACTACATCTGAAGGATTTGATGCAACCAATCAATTAATGGTGGTATTATTGGGAGGTCATTGAAATTAGGAGGCATGGCATAGGTGGAGGAAGTAGGCCATTAGGGGGATACTGTGGAAAGATGTGACTTGTCACCAGCCACTTCCAGTGTCTCTTTGATTCTTCACCACCACAAAGTGAGAAGCTTCTGCTACATACCCCTGTTGCCTTGATGTTTCTCTCTTATGCCCAAAGCAATGGAACCAACTAATCAAAGGCTAAAATCTCTGAGACCATAAATGAAAATAAATCTGTCTTTTTTGAAATAGTTTTTTACAAGTATTTTTTACAGTGATGAAAAGCTGACTGATGAAGAATATTGGAACCAAGAAGTGGGGTTGTTGATGTGACTATTCTTAACCATATAGATGAGGAGCCTTTGGAAATGGTCTATGAGAATAACTGGGGGAAAAAATATGTGGAGAAATGCTCTGGAGAAAGCCTAAACTGCTAATGGTAGTGCATAATGGGTGATTCTGATCTGACATCAGAAGGTTAGAATGCTTTAGAAGTGAGAATAGTAAAGACTGTGCTCCTGAGGTTTCAGATGGAAAAGTGGAGTCTGTTGTGTGTTGGACTAGAGGCCCTTTGTGTTACACTCTGGCATATAGCTTGTTTACATTTTATGCATCATGAAACTTTGTGTGAGGCTCAGTGTAAAGGCAATGGATTTCCTGGTGCAGTGATCCATGCCTGCAATACCAGCAACTCAGGAAGCAGAGGCAGGAGGATCACAGGTTCAAGGCCAGAGGCAGTCTTCATCATTTAGCAAGACCCTGTCTCAAGTTAAAAATTAAAACATGGGATTCAGTGTGCAGCTCACTGGTAGAGCACTTGTAAGTTATGCATGAGGCTCTCAGTTCAACCCCCAAGTAGTGCAAGAAGCAAAGAAAGATAAAGGTGAATGGATTAATTAATCTGGTAGAGGAAATCTCAAGGAAGTATAGTGTTCAGGCTATGATATTCGACACTGGTGGCTGATTTTAGCTAGATTAACAGTGAGAATCAAAAGCTAAAACCAGAATAGAAATACTTTTAAAATATGCAGTTCAGCTAAAAAAGAAAGGCCCATAAGTTTGGAACCAAGAACCAAGAATGGTGTGGCTACTGAAGAGATCAGCACAATTTAAAAGAAGCCAAGTACATTGCAGTACTGGGGGGTTGAACCCAGGGCCTCACACATGTTCGGAAAGTGTTCTACTACTGAGCTGCATTTTCAGCCTCTTTTTAATTTTTATTTTGTGACCAGATCTCACTAAATTATACAGGTTTGAACTCAAGATTCTCCTGCCTTTACCTCCCTCATTGCTAGGATTATAGGTGTGGTCCTATGGTAGATGGAAAAATCTAAATGCTTTATAGTGGGACAATAAGAAATATACCTGGAAGACATCTTAGGAATCAGTAAGACTCCACACATTGGAGGCTCAAGGCTATAAATGTGTACATTCCCTTGAAAGACTTCTTGTTTTGGGATGAGATATCTTGAGGACCCTGCTATCATAGGGTTGCCTAGGAGAATTTTTTTTTTTAAATTTTACTAGATTCAGCCATCCAGGCATTCAAAGGACACTGAACCATGATCCAAGTGGATTTGGCAACTGTCCACGTTTATGATATGCCTTAGTGTCATCCACATGGTGCCGGAATTTTTAAGCATGCTGAATGTGTCATAGAGGCTACCAACTGCATTTCCAAGGAAGGCCTGAGATGTCCAGCAATATGTGACAAGTAGGAATCTCTGTGGCTTCCTCTACTGAGGGCCATGTGTGAAGTTGTGAGGATAAAGCTGAATCTGCAGTAATGACCTCAGGAAGCTGGAGATGAAAAATGTGATATATCCGCTGAGGTAAGTTAGTGACGCCGAGCAGAGCCAGTCCAAGAGAAAGGGAAGAGCTGCCTAGGCACTCTGGATCTCACTGGAACTACCATGTGTCCCAAATACTAGACATGGAGCTACAGGATTTAATGAATACCCTGCTGGGTTTCAGACTTGCTTTAGTCCTATTCTTCCTTTCTATTCTCCCCCTTACCCTTTTGCAATTGGAATGTTTACCCTGTGCCGTTGTATGTTGGAAATATGTGTAACTTGTGTTTGATTTTTATAGGGGCTACAAGGTAAGAATTTTCATCGAGTCTCAGAGTTTTTCAGAAATGCTGGTAGTGTTGAAAATTTGGGAATTCTTGGAGATGGAGTAAATGTAGGATGAGATAGATAAGAGTAATGGAGGTTTTTGGGGGCAGAACGTTATAGTTTCACTATGAAATATCGCCTGAGGGACCATGTGGTAAAGCCTTGGTTTTCAGCTGAGGGGCTGCTGGGAAAGATTAGATCCTGAGAGATCTGATCTAACTAATAAATTGATGTTTTGGTGGATACATAATATGATGTAATTATTAGGAGATAGTGAAAAATAGGATGTGGAGACTAGTTTGAGGAAGTAAGTTATTAGAGGCATGACCTGAAAAAATATATCTTGTCCCTGGTACCTTCTGTCTTTCTTTTCTTCTAGGTTGCCCTTTGACATACACTACTGTCACCATGATATTTCTGCCTCACCTCAGGCTCAAAGCAATGGAACCAGCTGACCATGGCTGAAAACTCTGAAATCATGAGTCAAAATTAATCTCTCCTCCTTTATGTTGTTTTACTCAGTTATGTGTCACAGTGGTGGGAAGCTGACACACTTCACATAGATATGACAAAACAAAACAAAACAAAATCTTCACATTGGTGAACTCAAAACATAGAAGACAAAGGGATAATTCTAAAATTAACAAGAGGAAATAAACAAGTGATATTTAAGGGTTTCCCCTCACATTAGAATAAAAGCAGATTTCTCATCAGAATCTTATAGGCCAGTGGAGAGTAGATTGACATATTCAAAGTTCTGAGAGAAAATGCCAACTCATAATACTATTACCTGAAAATGTACGCTTCACTAATAAAGGGAAAGTGACAGGGAACCGAGAGAATTCATTACTACCTGTCCTGTCCTATAAGAAACGCCTTAAAAGGCCTTCATGAAAAGCAACAGATGGTAAGTGCCATTATGAAAACGTATGAATATGTGGAAGATAAGATACATACAAAAGAAGGAAAAAGGAATCAAACCTATGAATACAGAAAAACTCCTCAAACCTACAGATAAACAAAAGAGAAAGGAAATAAGAAAAGATATTTAAGACATCCAGAATAAAATTAGTAAATGATGCCAAATGCAGTGGCACACACCTCTAGTCCCAGCCACTTGGGAGGGGGAGGCAGGAGATTCACAAGGTCCAGGCCAGAGGTTTCCTACATAAATTAGCGAGACTCTTGACTCAAAATAAAAAATTAAAAATGGGATAGGAGTGCATACCAGTAAGTTCAAAGCCTTGGGTTTGACTCCCAAGTACTAGAAAAGTAAATAAACAAAATAAATTAGCAAATGGACAAGAGTGTGTCAATATATATTAATATTAACCTGGAATTTAAAAGGATTAAATTAAAAGATATAGTTACCATGGCTAAATAGATTAAAAAATAAATGAGTTAACTATATGCTGCTACAAAAAATCAGTTTACTAGTAGAAACAAGTATTGTTTGAATGTAAAAAAATGATATTTCATACAAACAGGAACCAAAAGGGAGTAAGAGTAGCTATACTTATAGTACAAAAACATCCACATTTAGAAAAAAAGGAATAAGAAGTTAAAAAAAAGAGGTAAAAAGTCAGCATACACTGATCAAAGGAATAAATTCAACAGGAACTATGATTGCATGATATATACATTTAATGCTAGAGAAACAATTTTGTAAAGCAAACTTTATTAGATCTAAAGGATGAGATATGGTCTAATACAATAATAGTAGATGACTCAAGCATGCCACTTTCATTAGTGGACAGATTATCTAGACAAATTTTTCTAAAAATCAAAGTTAAACTGTACTATGGATGAAAAGAAAAACAATCTTAACACAATCAGTCATTGCAAACACTATAAGAGTTGCTATGAGTCAACTCGACTTGACACATCTAGCGCTAATAGATTAAAAGAACCTAATAGACCTTTATAGAACATTTTGTCAAAGGATATATATTCTTCTTATCAGTACCTAGAACATTCTCTATGATACACCATATAGATTGGGTCATGAAACACTCTCACACAATCATCTCTCACAAAATCATACCCTGTATCTTTTTTTAACATAATGGAATTAAAGTAGAAATCAATGGCAAAATATGCCTTAAAAATTGTAGAAAAGCATGGAAACTAAGCAATATTCTATTGCGAAAACAATAGGTCATTGAAGAATTCAAAAGAAAGATTTAAAATTTTCCTGAAATAAATAAAAACTGAAATGAACCTAAGAAAAACTATGGGAAACAACAAAAATAGTAGTAAAAGGAAAGTTTACAGCAATAAGCTCCTACATTTAAAAAAAGATCTTACATAAACACCCTAAAAGTATATCCCAAGGAATTAGAAAAGCAAAAGGAAAGCAAACCAAAAATTAGTAGAAGAAATGACAAACAGTAGAGATGAATAACAAAATAGAGACCAAAAGGGGGGAAAACACCCCATAAAGATCAATGAAACAAAATATTGGTTTCTTGAAAATATAAATACAACTGGCAAACCTTAACCTAACCAAGAAAATAATAAATACCCAAGTATACTACTCTGTAGCCAGTATTTATTAATTTAATAAATACATTTAAAAATACATTTATTAAAAATAAAGAACAATAAATAAACTCAAATAAATAAACTCCGAGATAAAAAATGAAATGTTACAACTAGTACCACATAACTACATTAGGGACTATTAGGGACTATTATGAACATCCATATACTAACAAGTTGGTAAACTTTGAAAGAATGGATAAATTTCTGGAATATATATATATATATATATATATATATATATATATATATATATATATATTTATATATCTCCTACCAAAATTGAACCCATGAACTTTAGAAAATTTAAGCAAACCTTTAAAATAAGTGACATGATTGATTTTGTAAAAAAAAAAAAATGTCTTCCAAAAAAGAAAAACCTAGAACAGGATAGCTTCAATGTCTGAATTCTACCAAACTTTTAGAAGGAACTAATACTAATATTTCTTAGTCAATTACAAAAAAGATTGAAAATGAGGGACTTCTTCCAAACTCTGAGGCCAGCATTAAACTTATACTTCAGCCAAATAAGGACATATCAAAGTAAGAAAACTAGAATAAATATCCCTATGCTCATGGGTGCAAGAATTCTAAACAAAACACTAGCAAAATGAATCCAAAAGCACATCAAAAAGATTATTCACCATAATCAAGTGAAATTACCTAGGGATTTGATAAAATTCTGTACCATTTTATGATGAAAACTGAATAAATCAAGTTTATAAGGAATAATCTACCTCAACATAATAAAGATTATAAACAACAAATCCACACCCAATATATTGAATGGGGAAAAGCTGAAAACATTTTCTCCAAGATCTGAAACAAGATAAAGATGTTCACTTTCATATCTCTCATTCAATATGGTACTGGGCCTCTTAGTGAAAACAATTAGAGAAATGAAAAACGTAAAAGGCATAACAGGCAGGAAAGGGGGAAATCAAATTATACTTTTATGTAGATGATGTGATATTCTAGGTAGAAAGGCCTAATAAGTCCACCAAGAGGATCTTGGAAATGGTAAGCACATTTAGTAAACTTACAAGATACAAAATTAATATATAAAATTCAGTAATATTTTTATAACAAACTTGCTAAGAAGGAAATTCTGAAGACAGGCTGATTCATAATAGCTACAAAAAAGGAAAGTAAAATACTAGGTACCCAGGAATAAATTTAACCAAGGAAGTGAATAACCTTTACAGTGAAAATTATGTAACACTGATGAAATGCTGAAATTCAGAGAGAGAAAGAGAGAGAGAGAGAGAGAGAGAGAGAGAGAGAAAGAGAGAGAGAAAGAGAGAGAGAGAGAGCACAAGCAAGAGAGGGAGAGGGAGAGAACTGTTAAGCTAAAAATGTGTGGCACTTTGTTACATGGCTGTAATCCTAGGGATTCCAGGGAAGAGGATCCCAAGTGGGAGACCAGAGGCAGTCTGCGTAATTTAGGGAGACCTTGTCGCAAAAAGTAAATAAATTTAAAAAAGGAGCTCAGTGATCCAGCACTTGGCCCTAGGTTCAACTCCCAGCACCACAAGCATACACGTGCACACATACACACACACACACACACACACACACACACACACACACACACACACACACGGAAAGATAGAAAGAAAATGTATTTTTATACATTTGTGGAATGTATTTACAAAGAATAGTTTTATACTCACATTCCATCCTCTCCAGGGAAATAAACCCTGATTCTCTGTACTTGTACAAGAGTACAGGGTTATTCTACAATAAAACTGAGTAATAGACATATGATATTGGAAAAAATATAACATCAGACTGCACATATGGGCAGAATACTTCCAAACATTATGAGATCTGAGAGATATGGAAGATATTATTCTGATAAAATAAGAAATCTATGCTTTATTAAAGGAAGTATATAAAGACAAGAAAGGGAAGTTAGAAAGCGGTAATAGAAATCAAAATTTTTAAAATGAATAGGAACATTGAAAGATTAAGACAAAGAATTCCTTTATAAAACAAAACAAAAATAAAAAAGTAGATAGTAGCATAAAAGAGATAAGCCAAACAATAATTAGTGGAAATCAAATGTTCAATAAGAACTGTATTAAAAAGAAAACAGAAGACAGATTACAGAATTTTTAAAAGGCGATATTATAGAAACACAACAATTTATGATGGTGGGATAAATTTCTCTAAGTTAAAAGCTACCATACTTTGAAATTTAGGCATATGATTGACAACCAGGTAAGTGATATGCATAATTATCTTATTTCTCATCAGCAATACAGAAAACTTTTCTCTTTTTTGCTTCTCTTTTGGCTTTAACTATACTGACCTAATCCATCATTATTATATGTCAGAAATCTTTGGATTTGTTATTTCTCTGTACATAATGTTTTCCCACAGATATTTGCATAGTTTGCACATGCAATAGAACAAGAAAATGCAATTCATCATAATAAAAACCACAAGAGGATAAGATATTGGAATTTACATGAAAAATCATTAAAGCAGCTACAATAATTATTAAATAGTTAATTGAAGAGATGTTATAATAAATATACATATATGAGTACTCAAAAATATCATCAATTATGAAGGAAAATCAAAATATAAAATTTATGTGGATAAGAGTAATGATAGCCTAGGAAAGCAAAAGGAAATT
>VMDO01040096.1:0-12185 GCA_007922755.1 Pedetes capensis
GTTAAACAGCATGTTAAGAAAGCTGCCATCATTAACATTGAAACAAGTGAACATTTTATTGATATAATATCATGAGAAAAACAACCACTTCTGTGATACCCTTGCCCAAAATGCCTTGGGACACTACAGAAAAAATTTAGTCTCTGAACCTCAAACACAAAATGAGGGAGTAGAAATAGATTTAATGCTTAGCTCTGTTGCTCTATATGTAATTTAATGAATCATCTTGAAAATACAATACTGTGAGTCTGACATAAAATTAAGGTTCCAAATATTTAAAATGATAAGTTCCATGGAGATTTTATAATGTCCTTTTTCTTAGCCTTAATATTCAAGAAAAGACTAATTATCAAACTAATTTATTTTATGACAAAAGTAGAACTTTATAATATACTCTATATCTAAATAAATGGAAAAACCATATGACTTACTTTTTTTTTCTGGAGATACAGTATTCCCAGTGACCTATTTACTAAACAAAACTTTGCTACTGTGATATTCTGTACATTGCACAGACTATAAACATACAGAAAATGTCCGTCATTTCTAATTCATGTAAATCACCTTCTTCTCACCTTTATTCAACAGGGAAAAATAAAAATTCAAACTTCTGTAGTAATAATGTTATTCCTTAGTTGATTCAGAAATAGTTTTCACATTTTATTCCATCAAGGACAAGAAAAAATGAATGCTGTAGAATAAAAAGGTATTAGCCATACTACATACCTTCTTCCTAAAAGTAAAAGAACAAATTCATCAGATTTTATTTTCAAGGGAGGGATTTTTTAAATCAAACTTTTAATTTTGAGAGTATTGTAGATTCACATGCAGTTATAGAAATAATACAAACAATGCTATGTATTTTTACTTATTTTTTTCAAAAGATAAATTCTCACAAAAGTATAATATTGAAAACAAAATATGAACATTAATAAAGACAATATCTTTATCAAATCTGTTGCTACCATGGTCCCTTATGTTGTCATTTTATAGCCATTCACTTTGCTCTCTCCTTATCCTCTTTGTTGTTGTTAGGTGCCCAGGAGTCGGCATTTGACTCATAGCAACCCTGTGCACAACAGGATAAACACTATTGTTTTTGCTTCTCTGCTATTTATAGGGTTTTCAATGGTGGATTGATTTTGGGGAGTGGGTTGCTGGGTCCTTCTCCCAAGCCTACAGTGTCTGGTGTTCCCAGGTGGTCTCCCATCCAGGTACTAACCAGGCCCAACCTTGGTTAGCTTCTGAGATCTGACGGGATTGGAGCCACAGTGGTACAGCTGCAGACCCTTATCCTCTAACAACCACTAACATTTTCTTTATTCTGTATTTTTTTCATTTCAAGAAGGCCATGCAAATAGCTTTTCTTACTGACAGAAGTAGTACTATCTCATTGCCATTTTAGTATGAAATTCTGTAGTGGCTGATGACATTGAACATTTTTCCTCATACTTGTTTGCTATAGAACTATCCTCCTGGGTGAAAGTTATCTACATGTCTTTTACACATTTTACAAGTAACCATTTAATCTCTTGAATTCTGAGTGTTCTTTATTGATTTTTAGATGAAAATCCTTTATTTTAATAAGAAAAATAAATATGTGTATGTAAGATTGCAAAGTATAGGGATTATATATGAAGGGGTGCATTACTGGGAGGAGATGAAAGCAACGTGTAGGTGTAAAGAGGGAGTGAAGAGGGCAATGTACATGATACTATTGTATGAAAATCCATAATGAAACTCATTATAGTGTACACAAAAAAATTAAAAATACAAAAATTTAAATGGCAAAAACTTCCACCAAATCCACATTATTATTTTTATTATTATTTTATTTATTTTGTGTGTGTGTGTGTGTGTGTGTGTGTGTGTGTGTGTGTGTGGTACTGGGGGTTGATCCTGGGGCCTCGCGCCTGCATGCTTTGCAAGTGCTGGACCACTGAGCTGCACCCCCAGCCCTTTTATTTTTTTCTTTACTTTCTGAGACAGGGTCTCGCTAAGTTACAAAGACTTCCTCTGGTCTTGAACTTGCGATCCTCCTGGCTCTGCCTCCCAAGCCGCTGGGATTAGAGGCACGCCCAGCCAAATCCACATTATTTTTGAGATAATTTCATGGTAGCTATAATTTCATTCTGCTTTAATGTCTTCATATATAAAATAAGTATATGTTGTATTTGGCTCAGAAACTAAATGCTTTCTGTAGTCTGCCAAGGCTAGGTGATGTTAGAAGTAGTACTCAGACACATTATTGTTATTGTCTATTTATAATTATTTCTAGACCTAGAATTTTCTAGTATCTTCAAATCATTTCTGGATTTTTTGCTATTTTATTAAAAGTTAATGTATATCTAAGAAATTTTTTATAGATTTCTTCCATCTTAATAATGGAAATTCAGCAATATTTTGAACAAAGTATTTAACAACAATAGAACAGTTTATCATTAATGAGGCACATATAAGATTTTCATTGGTTTAAATAACAAGGGAGTTATAAAAGGTCTTATAAGATTGCATAAACAATCTCTTGGAGGCAAGAACCTCCCTGTGACAAAGAAGAAAACCTGTTTTCCAACCTAAGAAGTCCAGCAGAAGCTAAAAGATAAAACAACAACAACAACAACAACAAAAAAACCACCTACAGACAAGATAAAAAAGACAGGATTATCTGTTCCCTGAATGACATATAGATTTACTAAAAATAGAAACCCTAACCCCTGATGGACTTGTTCACAAATATATGTAATAGTTTGCCGGTGTCCACAGTTCTTTGCAGATGTTCACAATCATATGTAGCCGCATTGCTGACCCTTCACACTTCCTGACTTCTAACTCAAAAAGTGTAAATGTCTTTGGCTATGGCTCTTTACTGGTAGACCTCCCAGTTTCTGATTTCTATCTTAGAAAGCATCAATTTTTCTCTCTCTGACTTCCCATCATCTTTCTCCCCTTGCTCACCTAAATCCCAAGCCTACTTGCTGTAGCACTCAGAGCACTCTTCCCTTCTCTAGCTTTAAGCAAACTATTTTTGAGGTTATTTCTGTATCTATTTTTAAATTCTTTGATCAATGAGACCAAGAATAAGGAGGATACCTAGCTTCCTCTTGGCAACAACAAAATTCATATGCTTAAATTTGTAATCATAATTTGATGCTATTACAAGGTGGGGTTTTCAAAAGCAATTAACTCACAAAGTAGAAACCTCTTGAGTGTGCATAATGACCTTATAAAAGAAAACTTAGAAAGTTCTTAGGCACTTTCTGAAATGTGAGGACACAAAAATAAGAAGTTACATTCTAGAAGACATCTTTCACCATAACCCAACTATGTGGGAATCCTGATCTCAGACTCCCCAGCCACTGTTATTGGTTTAGATGCCATGGAGTCCAATCCAACTCATAACAAACCTATGTACAAAAGAACAAAACAGTCCCCTATTCTGTACAAGGCATAAGATCATTTTTTATGTTTAAAACCATTGTTGTAATCATTGTGTTAATCCATCGAGTTGAGGGTCTTCCATTTTTCCTTGACCTGTCATTCTCCCAAACATTATGTCCTTCTCCAGGGATTGGTCCCTCCTGACTACATGTCCAAAATTGTTGTTGTTGTTGTTAGATGCTGTCGAGTCGAGTCCGACTCATAGTGACCCTATGTACAGCAAATAGAAACACTTCCCGATTCTGTGCCAGGCAAACGATCTTATTTATGTTTAAGACCATTGTTGCAGACACTGTGTCAATCCATCTGGTGGAGGGTTTTCCTCTTTTGCGTTGACCTGCCATTCTCCCAAACATGATGTCCTTCTCCAGGGATTAATCTCTCCTGACTACATGTCCGAAATATGTAAGATGCAGTTTGGCCATTCTTGCTTCCAAGGAGAACTCTGGTTGCACTTCTTCTAGGACAGATTTGTTGGTTCTTTTGGCAGTCCATGGTATATTCAATACACATCTCCAGCATCAGAGAATAGCAGAAAGATGTCTATCTATGTTTTATTGACTATGCAAAAGCATTTGATTGTGTGGATCATAATAAATTATGGATAACACTTCAGAAAATGGGAATACCAGAACACCTAATTGTGCTCATGAGAAATCTGTACATGAACCAGGAGGCAGTTGTTCGAATAGAATAAGGAAACATTGCGTGGTTTCAAGTTGAGAAAGGTGTGCATCAGGGCTGTATACTTTCACCCTATCTCTTCAATTTATACACTGAGCAATTAATCTGAGAAGCAGGACTTTATAAGGAAGAAAGAAGCATCAAGATTGGAGGAAGACTCATTAACAACCTGCGTTATACAGATGACACAACTCTGCTTGCTGAAAGTGAAGAGGATTTAAAACATTTACTGATGAAGATCAAAGATCATAGCCTTCAATATGGGTTAGGACTAAACATCAACAAAACAAAAATCCTTATGGCTGGGTCAGCATGCAACTTCACAATAAATGAAGAAAAGATTGAGGTTGTCCAAGATTTTGCTTTGCTTGGCTCTATAAGCAACACCCGCGGAAGCAGCAGTCAAGACATCAAAAGACTCATTGCTCTAGGAAAAGCTGTGGCAAAAGATCTGTTTAGAGTATTGAAAAGCAAAGATGTCACATTGAACACGAAAGTGCGTCTGACTCATGCCATGGCATTTTCAGTGGCATCATATGGTTGTGAAAGCTGAACATTGAACAAGAGAGACAGAAAAAGAATTGATGCTTTTGAATTGTGGTGCTGGAGATGTCTATTGAATACACCATGGACTGCCAAAAGAACACGTCCAAACTATGTAAGACATAATCTAGCTATCCTTGATTCCAAGGAGCACTCTTGTTGCACTTGTTCTAAGACAGATCTGTTGGTTCTTTTGGCAGTCCATGGTATATTCAATATTTGTGTCCTGCACCATAACTCAAAAGCATCAATTCTTCCCCAGTCTCGCTTATTCAATATCCAGCCTTCACAACTGTATGATGCAACTGAAAATACAATGTCATCAGTCAAGCACACCTTCATCTTCAATGTGACACTTTTAGTTTTTGACATTTTAAAGAGGTTTTCTACTACAACTTTTCCTGATGCATCTTTTGATTTCTTAACTATTGTTTCCATGGGTTTGGTTGTAAAAACAACTAAACCAAAATCTTGGACAGTCTCAATTGTTTCTTCATTTATTATGAAGTTACTTACTGATCCAGTGGTAAGAGTTCAGTTTTGTTGATCTTGAGGCACAATCTCAACCTAAGTCTGGGTTCTTTGATCTTCCTCAGTACATATTTCAAATCCTCTTCACTTTCAGCAAGCAGAGATGTGTCTTCTGCATAATGCAGGTTGTTAATAAGTCTTCCTCCAGTGTAATGCCACATTCTTCTTCATAAAGTCCAGCTTTTTGGACTATTTGCTTAGCATAGATTGAAGAGGTATGGTGAAAGGATACAGCTACACCTTTCTTGACATTAAAACAGGCAATATTTCCTTGTTCTGTTCCAAAGACTGCTTCCTGGTCCATGTACAGATTCCTCATGAGTATAATTAAGTGCTCTGGTATTCCATTCTTTGCAATATTATCCATAATTTATTGTGATCCACACAGTCAAATGCCTTTACATAGTCAATGAAACATAGATGGACATCTTTCTGGTACCTTCTACTTTTGGCTAACATCCATCTGATCAGCAATGATGTCCCGGGTTCCATGTCCTTTTCTTAATCTGGCTTGATTTTGTAGATACTTTTTATCATTACTGATTTTAAATGAAATCTTCTCTGTTTTTCACCATTCAATATAATGCTGGCTATAGGTCTATCAAATAGCCTGAATTAGGATGAGGTGTATACTGTGAATATGTACAATTTTGTCAATTATGTTAATAATAAAGCTGTAAAGAAACATTCTAAGTAGTTTATGTAAATATATTTATGACATTACCTAAGAAAATGTTTATAATTTGAGAAAATGTTGTGAAACACCATCAAAAGATTTTCAATGTTTTGGGAAATGGGATAAAGTATACCTTAAAAATCCTTGCACAAACTATATTAATTTTTACAATAGCATCAATAAGGATGAAATATCTAGAAACAGATCTAACAAAAAATGCATAAAACTTGTATAAGATGTTTGAAACACATGTAAAAGAAAAAATAAAAAGGACAAGGAATGATCAGAATCTCACTGATGAACTGAAAGACTTAATGATAATGATATCAATGTTTCCAAAATTGATCTGCATAGAAAATGCCATCAGAATAAAAATCCTATCAAAACACCTGGTAAATATTCTGAAATAAATATTAAATTAAACAAAAATATTCAATAAAATACTGGCAAAAAAGAGAGTTGAAAGGTTTAAGTATCGTATATAAATACATTTTATAAAGCTACACCTATTAAATCAGGATGATTTTCACTTAAAAATAGGTAAATGATGGAATGGATCAATATACAGAATCCAGAAAGAACCCCATACATGTGCAATCATTGCTTTAAAAAAAAAAAGCAATACTAGAACACAATGAAGAATTTTCTTTATGTTAAATATTTCCAAATATAGTTAAGAGAAATTCCAGTTTATGGATAGAAAAAGAATGTATAAGAACATTTACTACAGCATTAAGTGTAATTCTCCTAATTGGACACAATCCAAATGGGCAGTAAATAATCCAAGTGGATAAATTGTAGAATACTTCCATAATGAAATACAAAATGCAAAATAAATGAGTATAAATCATACAATATATCAAATGAAAGAGATAAACACAAAATACTACACTGTCTTAATCATAAATATATAAATTCTAAAAGAGGTAAGCAAATCAAAAGATATAAAAATTATGTGGCTATGGTTTCTTTTAACGGAGCAGTAATGATTGGCAAAGCACAAGAGGAAAGCTATTGGCTGCTCATGCTCTTCTACCTCTGGATGTGCACCTGGATATGTTCCTTGCAAAACATCATTTTGACTTAACAACATCATTGTGTATACTCTTTGGCAGGTAATCTATGTAATATTTCAATGTAAAACATGTTTTGAAAAAGTAGAAGTGGCCTACCTAAGAAATAATCATTCTATCCATCACCATGACAAAATACATGACATTATCACACTAAAGAAAGAAAGATACATTTCTGAGGTTACAGTCCATGGCCACTTGGCACTGACGCTTATGGTCTGGTGTGTGGTGAAGCAAAGCATCATGGTGGGGAACATGTGGTGGAGCAAAGTGGCAGGCAGGAGGCAGAGAGAGAAATAGGAAAGGAAGGGACCTAGCACAAGACATACCCTCTGAAGACACCTCCTCCCAGTGAACCACATCTTCCAACCATGCCTCACCTCCTAATATCCCCTTCCACTCTCAACTCAGGAATGGGTTAATCCATTGTTGAAGTTACTGCCCTCATGATCCAATCACCCCTCAATAGTGCCATCAATTGGTGACCAAACCTTCAACATATGGGCCTTTTGGGGAGGGACACTTCAAATACAAGCTATAACACTACTTAATTGATTTATGATGCAAAAGCAATCTGCTTGTTAGTTTATGCTGCTATAATAAATACACAAAAGACTAAAACAGAAACAAATATTTCCCACAGTTCTGAAGTCTGAGAAGCCCAAGATCAAGGCACCAGATGACCTGGTGTCTGATGAGGGCAGAGAGTTTGCAGATTGCCACCATCTCACTCTGTCCTCACCTGGTTGCCAGCAGAGAGAAAAGCAGCAAGCTCTCACCTGCCACTTCTTATAAATGCACTAATCCCATCATGGAAGCTCCACCCTCATGACCTATTTTCCTCTCAAATGCTCATCTTTAAATACTATCTCATTGTGAATTAGAATTTCAAAATGGGAGGTTGGAGGAGACACATTCAATACATAGTAAACACTTAAAAGACTAATGCAAGATTGATAACAAAACATTTCTTAATATTACAAAATAACAAGGATTTTGACATGATATTGTTATAGTAATATTTAAAAGAAAAGAATCTTTGTCTCTTAAAACCATATACTTTAATTTGTCTCAAAATTAACCTTTAATGAAGGTTCATGTATTGATCACTACTGAGTCTGAGTGATGGTACATAAGATTTCATGATATTACTTCTCTACCTTTAGTATGATTGAAATTTCCTTAATAAAGATTTTGAATGTAAAGAAATAAAAATAAATCCTATGTACATTAAAGATATATTTTGTTGATTCCAGCACTATATATTCACTTGATAGTCAGTGAATAAGTAAAAACAAAAAAAAAGTGTCTACCCCCCCAAAAATATTTTGTATTGGGAGTTCAAAGTGAAAACATAAGTTTTACTTTAGAAGCAGTAAGCTTGCAAAGGTGTAGTAGATAAGTTTAAAAATAATAAATGTGAGACTTCAAAATATGAAAAAGTAGCAATGAGAAACAAGTTCTAAGTTTTTATATACTATTTCTCTTGGTTTTGGTTTAATTTGCATTACTATAATTTCTAGGTGGGTATATCAGTATGACAACAGAGCTAAGAACTGAAATCATCTACTTTTGGTTCTTTCCCTTATTGTTGTTGTTGTTGTTGTTGTTGTTATGTGCTGTCGAGTCGGTATCCGACTCATAGCGGCCCTCTGTACAACAGGGGAAACAGTATTGTCAGTGCTTCTCTGCTGTTCATAGGGTTTTCAATGGCACATTGATTTTTGGGAGGGGGTTGCCAGGTCCTTCTCCCAAGCCTACAGCACCTGGTGTTCCCAGGCGGTCTCCCATCCAGGTACTAACCAGGCCTGACCCTGCTTAGCTTCCGAGATCTGATGGGATCGGATGCCACAGGGCTATAGCTGCAGGCTTCCCTTATTAAAGTTTCATATTAATGGCTTGTCACCTTAAAATGCATGATTAAAAATGTCACATTGTAGTCTGAACTTTGGATAAACTCATATTGAGGGACATTTTGTTATTTATTCATATTTTCTCCTGATCTTCTAAAAGTAACAAACTTTATCCAAGTATATATAGGGACTTTAAAAGAAGTATATATGAAGTATATATGAAGAATTAGGAGGCATTTTGGCAGTGATGTAACTCAAAGCCTTAATTTTACAGATAAAATCACTGATTCCCATAGAGGATATGTGTGCAATTATTTTCACAATATACTACACTTGAGCTTTCCTGGGGACTACATTTTGCTCATTCCATCCACATGAACCCTACTTCCCCATTCTATTTCATAGTTGATTGTTACAGAGGTTGATACGTTTCAAGATTATCAGATGTTGATAAACTCTGAATTATAAAGCCATTAGTTGTCATTGTTTTTCTGCCACTTAGAAAGAAAGCTTCTTGGCAATAAAAGAGAAATCTGAAGCCAAAGAGAGAAGCTGAGATGAGAACTCCATCAGAACTCAAGTTCTAATTGCTGAGTATCTGAGCCTATGTTTGATGCATATTTGTCCCCTTAGATATCTCAATATCTTTCAAATAAACTTATTTTGTAATGCTTTGGCTAATCTAAGATTGGAATATGCTGTTACAACATAAATAACCCTAACTAACACAGTTGTATAAATGTTAAGTGTATTACCCAAGCCTTCAAAACCAGTTAGAGTTGTTTTCAACACTAGATAATCTTTCAACACCAAAAAATTCTTACTAAAGTCAAATGAACTGCAACATATCATATTTTCCAGAGATATTTTTATATATTTGATAAAAATAGATATGATTATAATATTGTGCTATATTCATTAGAAGTTCCAGCTAATAAGATATTATATTTGCAACTTTTAGTACAATCAAGAAGTTCTTACATTGAAAATGTCATTATGTCAGATGTACTTCAAATTACTATAGCACAAAAACTAAGGAGATAACAATAAATAAAATTAAATTAGGAAAATGCTGATTGCTAGTGTTGGGACATAGGTAAGTGGAATTCATTATACCACTATCTCTTTTGCATGTTGGAAATTTTTCATTATAAAATTGTCATGAAATATATCACAATATCTTTCAAATTATAGGTTTAAAAATACTAGTTAGCCATGTCTCCCATGTAGCAATTTGAATGAAAAATAGAGAGAAATAAGGGCACTCAACAGAGGTGAGGACTGTATTTAAGTACACTGGGTATATTTACTTTCTGAGTTGTGAGTGATAAAAGGAATTTTAGACTTCAAATTTCTTAATAGTTCCAAATACTATATACATTTTCCTTCTCATTCACCATTTGGCCATTTTCACTCCTTGACAAGTTTTATGGTACATTTTTATTGAATTTATGACAATTTCACTTTTTGGTACACTTTTATAAGTGCAAAAAAAGAAAACTTTCATTAATAAATGGAATTATCATTTGTACTTTGACATTTTTTATATATTTTCTTTTTCTTCTCAAGTTTGTTGTAGTAAAATTCAAATGAAATTAGAGAAATTATCTCACTATATTCACAGGAGGAAAAGAGTGTATAACTACATATACTATATACTTTCTTTTTTCTTTGATGTCTTGTTTTCTTTCAAAAAACAGAAAGAAAAACTCCAAATGTTAATAATGGTTATCAACGTAGTCTATAAAACCACATAGTATAAATCAAGGTGCCACCATTTAGATTGTCTCACTATGGAGTGTACTGTACAACCATATTCATTGATATTTCCTTCTATGTTCTTTACTGTAATCATGTTCTTATTTTTTACTTTTTAAATTTTTTGAGACAGGATCTTGCTAAGTTGAATAGGCTACTACTGGCCTTGAATTCACAATCATCTTGCCACAGCCTCCTGAGTTGCTGAGATTATAGGCACGTGACAGAGTGCCTGGCTCTGTACGTATTTTTTAAATGAATAGGTGTTGCTTTTATCATCAGAAAATTGTATAAAATTTTAAGTGAATATTTTTGCAATATATTTCATAAAACCATTGCTCCAATCTGGGTAGTAAAGTCATTTGGTTGGGATAGAAAATCACCTAAACATACCTGAAATGGGACAGGAAAAATCATAGTGAGAACAGAAATCCAATCTTTCTTTCAAGGATAAAGAAAATGAAATTAAACTGGATACAGTAGTACACACTTATGATCCCAATGACTTGGGAGGTAGAGGTAATAAGATTGTGAATTTGAGGCCAGAGGAAACCTGCATAATTTAGTGAGATCTTGTCTCAAGATTTAAGCATTTAAAAAGGGAGGCTGAAGGTGCAGACCCGTGATAGAATACTTGCAAAGTATGTGTCAGTCCGTGGGTTCAACTCCTAAGTAAAGAAGAATAAGAAAAAGAAGAGGAAGAGGAAAGAAGAAGAAAGAAGAAGAAGAAGAAGAAGAAGAAGAAGAAGAAGAAGAAGAAGAAGGGGGAGGGGGAGGAGGAGGGGAGGGGGAGAGGAGGGGGAGGGAGAGGAGAGGAAAAAGAAGAAGAGAGGGAGGGGGAAAGAGGAGGGGGATGGGAGGAGGAGCACGAGGAGAGAGAGGTAAGAGGAGAAAGAAAGAAGAAGAAGGTGATGAAGGTGAAATTCAATGGAGACACAAGCATAGGCACTTAAATACAACTAAAATGCCTATGAGTGACAGTACATGAAAAGGCTGCCTATGCCGACTCTGAGTTTGCTTTGTTTGAATCTGTGCTGTTATAACTAACTTAACAATTACACTGAACTTATGATCTTTCCTTACAAAAATGGATTCTTCCCAAGTTTGAGGAGAAAATGTAAAGAAAATGGTACTAGCTCAGCAAATGATACAAATACCAGTACATTTTCAAAAGCCAAAAACTTAGGAATCATCCTTGGCAACTCCATTTTCTTCATCAACTTCTCATCAAACCCTGGAGATGTTATTTCTTGCATCTCTATCTCTTGTCTGTTGATTCCTCACCCCTAACACCTACTATTTTTCCAATCTGATATACTGTCATTCTCTTGACTAGACGGTGAACATAGACCACTTATTGACTTCCCTGTGTTCACTTCAGCTCTCTTCAATTCTACAACTAAGATAATTGTTCAAATAGCAATCTGATCTTCTCACCTTCTTAGCTTAATATTATGTGTTGTTATCCTAATAAAGAATATAGTCCTTCACATATTTCACAAGACTCTATATGCTCACATGTTGAAATAAGAGTACAGATAGATTTATAAGCACATATATGCATGTGTATAACCTCAAGAAAGTATGTGTGTATGTCTTTTTTTTTTTTTTTTTTTTTTTTTTTTTTTG
>VMDO01040097.1:0-12185 GCA_007922755.1 Pedetes capensis
TTCATATAGGTTACCCCTTACCCTCCTCTATGTTTCCCCCTCCCCCCTTCCCATCTAAGTTTCCCATCCAAGTCTTCTCTATCTTTTACTATATAGTATTTTTCTATATGTCCTTGGGTTCCATTTCTGTTTAAGATAGAAACTTTTCCTGTAGTGGTCTTTGTTTCTATCTTGTTAGAACAATTACATGTGATTTTTAGTCCATTTATGTTGACCTCATTCTTATCTTCCCTCCCCTCCTTTTAATGTGAGCTGACCTTTGAGTAGGATTTTTCCTTCTTGTAATTTTGAGTCAGCTCTTTCATATGAGTGAGAACATGTGTTGTTTCTCTTTCTGAGCTCGTGTTCGTTCACTTAAAATAATTTTCTCTAATTCCATCCATTTTGCTGCGAATGATCCTATTTCATTTTTCTTGATTGCTGAATAGTATTCCATTATGTATATATACCATAGTTTTTTTATCCATTCTTCTGTTGAAGGGCACTTTGGTTGATTCCATATCTTTGCTATTGTGAAAAGCGCTGCATTGAACATGGAGATGCAGGTGTCTCTGTGGTATGATGACTCATCTCCCTTTGGGTATGAACATGCCCCAAAGCTCCGCACCCATGAACTGACTCACAAATCAGCGTGCTGGGACTGGATTCTAGCACTTATGCCACCAGTAAGGAGCTTCTTTCTTTCTTTCTGTATTCATTATGGGCTTCCTGGCACCGAGCAGATTTCAATAAATATTTGCTTGAATGAAATTCAATTTCAGAAAGGAGAATTGGAGTGGTACTTTTTCTCTCCTTTTCTAATCTGATGGTTCATTATATCGTGGTTCTGACTGCTATTGATTATGTAACACTTTCAATGGACCGTCATCCCATTGATCAACGCTACATGTTCTAACTCTAAACGTTTTAATCATTCTTACCTCCTACTGGTTGTTTATTGAAAACACGTTTTCCTGAATGGCTTTGTTTGCTTGCTTGTCTGCTCAATGGCATTCTTGTCCTGTCAAATGCTCCGGATGGATGTGTGTGTGCTGTGGAGGCAGAAAAGCGGGTATGGGAGCAGAATTTATGGGGCTGAGGAAGCTTGCAATTGCTCCACCCTGCATCTGTGTTTGGGAGACATAAAACTCCAGAGCACCCAGAAAACTCTGAGTTCTGTAGTCAAGAAAACTGTTTAATTTTGTTTCTTTGTTGTTGTTTTTGTTAGGTGCCATCAAGTAGAGTCCAACTCACAGTGACCCTATGTACAGCATATGGAAACACTTCCAGATTCTGTGCCAGGCACATGATCTTATTTATCTTATCTTATTTATCTTATTTTATTTTATTTTAGTAATGTCTTATTAAATAATTGGGATCAGGTCCCTTAAAAGTAACTCATAGTTCTATGCTCTGGAGGCTCCATCCCAGGTGCATACTTTCTAGAAACAGTGGTATAACACAGTCTAGTGTCAGCTGGGTGCAGGGGCACACGTTCATCATCCTAGATACTTAGGGAGGTGGAAGCAGGAGGATCCCAAGTTTGAGGCCAGAGGCAGCTTGCACAACTTAGTGAGACTGTGTCTCAAGAAGTAAAAAAGGAACTGGGGGTGTGGTCAATATTGGCCCTCTTTCTCAGCATGGATGGGGCTCTGGTTTCAACCTCCAGTACTAGGGGGAAAAAAAGCCTAGCATCTATGGGGGCATGTCCTGTCATCCAATGATGTGAGTTCTTGCGCCTCCTTTGAGCCTCTGCCCCATTCAAACACACACCTTTCTCTCCTCCTTCCCTGATAGCCTTCCCTGACTTGTCTTTTGATTGTGGCAGGTGTGGCTGTGGACCAGAGTGTTATATTCTAATACCCTCGTGGTGTGGATGACTCCAGATCTTGGCCCTCTGATCTCTTGTCAAATGAATCTTCTCAGCTCTCCTCTGCATGTCCCTCCAGCACTGCCCACTTCTCTATTGAGCTACCGAAGCCATTCTGCCATTACAAACACATAAAATACCACTTTAAGACTCACTCAAAACCATCAGGGCGGCCCACACGTGTGACCCCAGCACTCAGGGGGCTGAGGCAGGAGGATCAAGAGTTCAAAGCCATCCAGCCTACATAGCAAGACCCCAGCCAGCCTGAGCTACATAGTGAGACCCTGTCTAGAAGCAAAACAGAGCCGAAAAAAAAAAAACAAAAACCCAAAACTCAGCTAAAAATGCCTGCTGGACATGGTCAACTGTGCTGTCCATAATGAATGTCTCTGATGTGGTGTTAATCTGTTAATCTGTCAACAGAGTTTAGATACCGTATTCTGAGGACAGAACTCAGGGAACCAGAATCTGGAATCCCCTGGTGGGAAAGAAGACAGAGGTTTCGGGTGGGCTGTGGGTCAGTATGTCGGCGACGGGTCACAGCAAAACTCCCAGCTCTCCTTGGACTGCGTGGTGAATGCATTGTCTTGAGAGAGATGGGGAGCACGCTGGCCGCCAGCCTGTACCATGTTGTGCAGCAAGGGTCGTCTAGGGAGTCTGGGTTGCCTACAGCTTCCCTAGCCTCAAACTGGACACTCAGGAGCTCCGCCCACAGGCGATACCTGGTAGCAGAAAGGCAGTGACCACCAGGTGACCTGGGGGCCGCACACTGGCACCACCATCAGGGTGAAACTCAAATTCTCTCTAAAATGTGAAACAAATAGGAAAAGAACCCAGGAACCAAAGCAAGCCCTGGTTGGCAAAGATGAACGCTTCGGCTCCTCCAGACGCTCCACAGCTGCAGAGCACACGGAACCCCTGTGAGAAGCCCACTGCAGGCAGCAATAGGCAGCGCATCTGCTGGCCTCAGAGAGCCTCCCAGGGCAGGAGGACGGAGGGAGGCTGGAAACAGAGGTAGCACATGGGCAGGCGGCCGGCAGACTGGACACAGATCAGAAACAACAAAGACATCCACGTGGAAGTTTAAAATGAACGTGCGTGGAATGGCCAAAACCTTGAAGGCCAGAACAAACGAAGAGTGAACAGAGCTTGGGGAGAAAACGTCAGGTTCTTTAGAAATTCTAGTCATAAAAATAGGGTAAATTAAATGAAGGTAACATTAGATAGTTTGAGAAGGCAGCTAAGCTGACTTAATAAGTAGTGATTTGGAAAATTTGGTGAAAACACAGAAAGCATAGTCCAAGAAGACCATATGATAGAATATAAATGCATATATAGTATACGTGGCTGTAGTTAGGTGCTATGGAGTCATAGCAACCCTATGTACAACAGAAACAAACGCTACCACAGTGCTTCTCTGCTATTCACAGGGATGTCGATGGCTAATTGTTTCATCAGTGGGCCTGCCAGATCCTCCTCCCTAGTCTATCTTGATCCAGAAGCTCTGGGAAAACCTGTCCGCCATGGGTGGCCCTGCTGGTATCTGCAATACCAGTGGCCTAGTTTTCAGCATCACAGCAACATGCAAGCCCTCACAGCACGACAAGCTGGTAGACATGCGGGGCTGTAATTTATGTAATGCGTATAATACATATTACATAATAGAATATATATATATATATATATATATATATACACACACACACACATATACTAGAGAGAAATTAAGAGACATGGAGGATAAAGTGAGAAATTTCAAAGTACGTTGAACAAGAAGGAAGGAATAAAGGAAGACAGGGGCAATAATTAAAGATAAAATGGGAAACAACACTGATAACTATCAATGACCTGTAGCTGTATATGGAAGGAGCATGGAATGGGTAGAGGCCTTGCCCAAGTCCTTGGATGCAGATCTAAAGGAAGAGGAGGGTGAGGGGCAGATGTAAACAGGCATCTGGCCTTGTTAACCACTGAGGAAAACTGAGCAAAAGATGATAGGATGGGTTCAAAAATAATTTCAATTAAATAGCATATTTTACTAAGAGAATCTTTGGGAAAATGGATGAAATTCTCTGCAATTTTCATCAAAAAAAATCTTATTAATCATACTTCAGAAGTCAAAATGGAAAGCTGGGTGTGATGGCTCAGGGCTGTGATCCCACTAACACGAGAGGTGGAGGCAGGAGGATCTCAGGTTCCAGGTCAGAGGCAGCCTGAATAACTTAGGGAGACCCTGTCTCAAGATAAACAACAAAAACAAAAACAAAATGGACTAGGGGTGTAGTTAAGTGGCAAAGTGCTTGCAAAGCATGTGTGAGGCCCTGGGTTCAACCCCCAAGTACCACAAAAAAAGGAAAAACAAAGATGAAATGGAGTAAAAGATGCAAATCATAAAATTATCCTCTGAAAACAATAATTATTTAAGTCATTCTGTCTTCACTGGACAAATTGAAGGCTTAATTAAACCTTTGAGTGTTTAGTAGTAAAAGAGAACATACATTTTTAAGAGATTAACGCTAAGTGGCTTTGTTTTGGTATCATGATTCCTTTCTTTTCTCCTTTCTTTGCTTTTATCTTTCCTTTAATTTTTTTTCTTTTTCTTTTTTCTTTCTTTCTTTCTTTTTTTTTTTTTTTTTATATTCTTGGGGGCTGAACCCAGAGTCTCCCATATGGTCGGTATGTGTTCTACCATTGAGCTGCACCCTCAGCCCCTTTATTCCTTTTTATTTTGAGACAAGGTCTTCTTGCTAAGTTGAAGAGGCTGCCTCTGGCCTCAAACTCGTGATCCATCTGCCTCAGACTCCTGAGACTCTGGGATCACAAGCATGCACCACTATGTCCAGAATAGTACCACAAGTTGTATACAGCAAAGTTCTTCAGTAACAGCTGAATTTTCAAGTAAAGCAATAGTAGTACTTTTTGTTTTGTAAAGCAAAATTGACTTTAGAGAACTATTTCGGTGACATCCTGAAATAAATGTAATGGAAACAGATTTTAGTTTTTGAACAAAGGACAGACAAAACTGAAAACAGTTTGGTACTAAACTTGGAATATTACCTACTAGGAAATATCTTCACATTAGGAAAGACCACTAGTACCTCTGCATTTTAGCTTTCCCCCCTCTTTTCTTATTAGATTCCATTAAAGACTTTGAGGGATGGGATTTAGCTCAGTTGGTGGGAGTGCCACTCTATAGTCTCTGAGGTCCTGAGTCCGATTCCTAGCACCGTAAAAATGGGAGAAGGATGTGGCAACCCACTCCCAAGGCAATCCTGAAAACAGTCAGCCATTGAAAACCCTGTGAGGATCGCTATGAGTCGGACAACAACAACAACAAAGACTCTGAAGAAATTTCAAAAGATTTCTCCTGGGCTTTTCTTCATTGTTTCCCCTTTTCCTCAGAGGACGGTAGAGACACATCTAAGAAAGGTCCCTGGCCTGGTAGCTCTGTCCCATTGCAGTACTTCACACCACGACCAGTATGCTGGCCACAGACAACCCGGTGGAACCGGGCACCAGCAGGAAGGGGCAGGGCTGGTGCTCTATGCACAGCTCCTTTCTGTCAAAGACGTAAACCCAAGTCTGGGATCTGAAACGTGGAGCTCGTGAAAGCTTACAGAGAATTTACAGAGGGAATCTTCTCATGAGAAGGTCTATCAAATGGATGTTAGGAGCTGGGAAGGAATGAGGGACCCCACTGAAAGTCATTCACTGATACAGCCAGCAATGAAGCTGGCTGTCATAGAGCAAGGGGCCTCGGGTGTTGCATTTCTTCAGGCTGCATGTGTGCGAGTCCAAAGTCTGTGACCTCTACTTTTGACCTCAGCACAAAGCTTTCCTCCACATTAGCTGAGGAAGCTGTGGCCTGAGCACAGGCTCCCATCATGACACATTATGTTATGTTGGTCATTTCCATTCACTCTTTCCAATATGGAATAGACTGCAAACAGTGCCGGACATGAGAGAGTGGCTCAAACACTCTCACTTAGAGAGAAAAAGGGAGGCCAAGGCACCAATTGCTTCTTTGAGCTGTTCTTTATTTCCATGCAGAAGTACCCTAGTGTCCTGGAAAATTCCCCTGACTACTGTGAAGACAGGTAACTGAAGAGAAGTAAACAGAAAGAACAGGCTTTGGAATACTGACATATTTAGAAGCTAGCAAGTGTTGATTTTTCACCCCAGCGCACTTGCTTGCTAATGGCAGAACTAGGATTGGAACAAAGATCTCTCCAACATTATTGTTGCCTGAATGTTTGAATAATACCAGGGGAGTGATCACAGGCTACCAACTTAAGGAGGCGGCCCCTGAAGTTGTTGAGGGTAATAGAATTTGAAGGTTAGGGTTGACTGGTGGTGGGGGATAAGGAATTAAGAGGTCAAATGTCTTTTTAGAGGTTCAATTTTGATGTAGTAGAGGGAAAAATTGCTTGAGGGGCAAAGGGAAGGAAGAGCAACTAACAACATACTGGGCACTAGTGCTAGGCAGTTCATGTGCTCATGTAGTTTACATACTATGAAGTTGTCTATAGTCATACCATTCCAGCTTCTAATTGCATCTGATCTTGGAAGCTAGTAGGGTTGGGCCTGGTTAGTGCTTGGATAGGAGACCGCCTGGGATCATAGCATGCCGTAGGCTTGGAAGAAAGACTTGGCAGCCCACTCCCAAAATAATCAGCCATCAAAAACCCTATGAGTAGCAGAGAAGCACTGTCAGACATAGTGCCGGGCCTGGCACAGTGTCGGGGACTGTTTCCTTCTGTTGTACATTGGGTCACTAGTAGTTAGATCCAACTGAACAGCACCTAACAAGATTTGCACAATTTTTCTTTAATTCAGCAACCTGTGTAAATTTCACAAATGGATAATAGTGACAGATGCGATGCTTTTTCTCTATTTTAATTTGTAATAGTAAAAGTATGTTCCCCTCTTTTTTTTGGGACTATTGACCTGTGTCTCAGCGCCAAAGCACATATATGTCTACCTATAGTTTTAATATCAGTATGGTCTAATCTGGATTTTATTAACAGAAATTCATTCTAACAACTGAGAGAATGCTACTCTCAAAAATACCGCTTGATTTACATACAAGGTTCACAAAAAGCCAAGTAAAATTACCACACATAGGGATCTGTGGGGCGTAGCAACAGTGACATTAGGCTACCTGACTACACGGTGCAATTTTAGGGCTACTGGAAAAGTTCTACCCCGAATGATCCCTGTGCATGTCAAACGCCCACCAGTGAAGTCATTCACTGGAGTTACAAAAATTGCCAGTGAGACCTCTATTAAAATGCAAATGTGCTCTCTGGGTGGGGAAACACGTTAAATCATTATCAGCCATTAACACTTTAGACCATATTAGTTTCAGATTTATTAGCCAATTACTCAAAGTACAGAAGAAATGCCACGCAGGACAGGTGAGTTTAAGCTGGTTCGGGGATACCTGGGGGATGAAAAGAAACTTTTCATTATTCAGGTTTTTTAAATAAAGTAATAGGTAGCACTCTCACAGGGAAGGATAAAAGAGTGGGGCTTCTGTTGACAAGACGGATGTCAAGGCTGGGCTCAGCCTTCTTGTCTCCCCCATTCAAAGCAGGGTGCCAGTCCCCCCAGTGAGGTCCCAGTCCAGCATGTGCCCTCTTCCAGCCCGGAAGGTCCGTGCCAGTTGCCTTGCCTTGGATGGCGAGCTCAGGGAGGCCCAAGCGCTGAGCGCTGCAGAGACCAGGCCTCCCTGGAGCCTCTGCACCAGACCTCGCAGCGGGACCCTCCAAGCCCAAGCCGCCAGCAAGGTGCCCAGCTGAGCTCTGTCGCTGCCCTGCTAAGCCAGGATGCTCAGAGCTTAGGGGGTCACAGAGCTTTCCACGTGGGGCCCAACCCCACCCTGAGTCCAGGATCTTGTGCAGAGCAAGGAGGAGCAGAAGCCCCAAGAAGAAGGAAGCGGGCACTCGGAGCCGCGTCCTGCAGGCATGCAGCGAACCCAGAGCCAGGTCCCAGCTCCCGGACACCCGTGGGAGGGGCTGAAGGGGCTCCTCCAAGGCACTGCCTGAAGCTGCCTCTCTTCTCCTTAAGACCCTCCTTGAAATTTAGGTCGAGCCAAGCCAGATGGAGAATATAAAGGTTGCCGGTACTCAGCTCTCCGAAGGAACACCTTGGTCCCCAGAGAATCCTTGAGAGCCTTCTAAGAAGCACGGGGCAGTGCACCAGGAGCGCCCGTGGGCACTGAGCAGTGGCCCTGGATGCCCCACCTCCCGCTAAGGTCTGCATGGCTCACCAAGCTGTCAGACCAGGGTCCCAAGAGCCAAGACGGTGGTCAGGGCCAATGGTCCGGGCAGAGACGGGGTTATTGGCAGTATTTGATCCATTTCTGACTTCTCACAGTCTTTGGAAAGGAAATATAGATTGTCTTATACCACTAAGGTTCGGACCTAGGGATTGGGAAAGAGGCAAGTGAGCAAATGTCAAACAAGTGCCTTGGATGGGAGGACTGTGAGCATAGAATGAAGGAAAAAAGAAGACCCCGCCCTCCCCAAAACCTCCATGTGTCTGTCAGCTTGTGGCACTGTGGGGGTTTGCATATTTCTGTGATGCTGAAAGCAATGCCACTGGTATATCAGATGCGAACAGGGCCACGCTGGCAGACAGGTTTCAGCTGAGCTTCCAGACTAAGACAGACTAGGGAGAAGGACCCGGCAGCCCACTCCAGAAACATTTAGCCATTGACAACCCTCTGAATAGCAGAGAAGCACTGTCAGATATAGTGCCAGGAAATGAGCCCCCCAGGTAGAAGCCATTCAAGAAATGACTGGGGAAGAGTTGCCTCCTCAAAGTAGAGTCAACTTTAATGATGGCAATGGAGTGAAGCTCCTGGGACCTCCTTTGGCTGATGAGGCACAACTCAAAATGGGAAGAAAAACAGTGGCTAGAACAATGGGCTCCAACATGAAAAGGTCGGGTGCCTGGCCCAGTGGCGGGTGGTGTTTTGTTCAGCTGTATACAGAGTCACTATGAGTCGGACCTGACTTAACAGCACCTACCAACAATAGCTCCCAACAAAGAGAAATGGAAAGTTTAAGTCAAAGTATTTCAGTACTGTAGTGTATAGCACTTTATTTATTTTTTTTAATCCTCACTATTTTTAACTAACTTGAATATAACAAAGAGATGAGGCTCAAAGGGAAAAGAAACTCTCCTAAACTCACAGTTCTGCCACAGCTGAGATTCAAACCCACATCCTCTCAACGAAAGCATGCTTTCCCCAGAAGGAATAATTGTCTTTATTTAATTCCATTTAAAAGCTGTATAAATTATGCCATTTAAATCTGCCAAATAACAGGAAAAAGTCATGATCGCATGGGATAAAATACACTCAACATTATGCAAAACTCTTCAGATAAAACTCTGAAGAAAAAGTTGGGTACCTTCGCGATAGCAGTATAATTTTACCGTGGTGTAGAGCAGACTTTTGGGAGGATGTCTACAGATATTCTCTTGCTGGTTTTGTAAAAGTAAGCTGTTTCCTTTTGCACTCAGATGGGGCAACAATTCCATATCATTTAAGCATTTCAAACATAGTTCTTATGTTAATCAGGGAACAATTTCAGTAAGCCAAGCAAATGATCCAAAATTACCCCCATCCTCAAATCACTTATAGTTCAGTTTCAAAAGCTAATCTGACAAATATAACTGTTAGCTAACTATGCTTTAGTGATTTTATTAAGACACAGGAAAATGAAAATGAAGAAATGCAGTATCTGTCCAAGCATTTGCATGGACTTGAGTTCAAAGACTAAACTAGATTTGTTAAATGTATAACCAGCTTGACACGATTTGTTGGTGGTGTACACAAAGAAATTCACGAATTCTCAAAGTAACGATAGCTGGAAAGCAACTGCTAAAAGCCAAATATATAAAAACTTAAAACCTAACACTTTGTTCTCTATTCTATTAACTCCTATTCCCTTGATAATCTCATCTGGCTCCGAGGGTGAAGTTCTGCACAGGAACTGAAAATCTCCAAGTTTACATCCTCAACTCATGTCCCCAAGTCCACTCTGCAGCTCTACACACATGCCTCATGTTGTTAGGCGCCATTGAGTCCTGTCCAACTCATTGTGACCCTCATAGGGTTTTCAATGGCTGACTGTTTCGGGATTGCCTTGGGAGTGGGTTGCCACATCCCTCTCCCATTTTTGTAGTGCTGGGAATCGAACTCGGGACCTCAGAGACTGCAGAGCGGCGCTCTACCAATTGAGGTAAATCCCAGCCCCACATGCCTCATAGGCACCTAAAATTTAACGTGTACCGAAACAAGCTTTTCCATGTTTCTTTCCAAAACCACTTTTCCTCTAGACTCATCGTATGGCATCTCCTTCTTTTAGGATGCTCTGTTCAAGCACCGTGGTGTCCTCTGCAGCCCCCCTCTCTCTCACATATCCGGCTGTCACCATGTTCTGTTCTGCTGGTTCTGCTTAAGAAGGAGCACAACTCACCACCTCTACTCTGAAGATGCCCAGCCCAGCCACCACCACGTCTCCAGGCATGTTGGTAATGGCCCCAAAGCTGTCCCCGCTTCTCAAGGTCATGTGAGTCTGTTTGGCTTCAGAGCGAGAACTATCTGGTGAGTTATCATGGGACAATGTTTACGGGATCTTGCGAAGACTGCTGAAATTGCTGCCATACAGGTGGCTATCTGCCTACAGCTTTTCAAATGCCTTGTATCTTTCCTTCAAAAGTTGTATTTTTTTTTATGGTGCTGGGGATTGAACCGAGGCACGTGCACCTGCTAAGCAAGACTTCTGCCATTGAATTACATCCCTAGCCCTTTAAAATATCTTTGGATTCTTAAATATTCCAGCCACTGACCAAATATTCAGATAGGTTGATGATGGAAGGGAATAAAATTTGTCAGCATTATGCATAATAATGCTAGCGTGGGGTAAAAAAAAGACATTAAAGAGAACAGGAAATGTTCTACCTTGCAAGCTTTAGTGACAGAGACTCTTCTCACCCAGCCTCCCCACTTTTAAGTAGTTTCTAAGAAATGAAAGATATTTTTCAATCTATATGGCAAGTGTGCTTCATTTGTGCTGCCAGTAGAAATATAACTTCTGCCACTGTATACTATGTTAAATTAGAAGGACAATCGCAGCTTGATACTTTTCCTTAAATCTATACATGGAATATTAAAGTTAATATCTGGAAAGGAGTTTTCACTTATTAGTACAAGAGTTTTTAGATTATTTATACTGTTTCAATACCTATTACCTATGTTTATCTATTCTCTTTTTATACATAAATTATATGCACAGATGTTAAAACTATTGACTATATTCTTAGGGCAAATGAGGAGCCAAATAAGGATAACACACTGTCTCCTGAATTCTTGGCCGATTCAGTATTTGAAGACATTTCTAAATTCTAAATACATCAGTTTAGTTATAGTACAATAACGGTATCTATATAGTATATATAGTTATATATATATAACTATTATAGTTATATATAGTTATATATAGTTATACATATACATATATATACTATATAGTGTATACTATATAGTTCTGCATAGGAACTATATACTATATAGTATATACTATATAGTATATATAAGTATATGTATATGTATATATAAGTATATGTATATAAGTATATGTATATAAGTATATAGTATATACTATATAGTATATATAAACTATAAAACTATATACTATATATACTATATATATTATATGTTGTTGTTGTTGTTAGATGCTGTCGAGTCGGTATCCGACTCATAGCGACCCTCATAGGGTTTTCAATGGCAGACTGTTTCGGGATTGCCTTGGGAGTGGATTGCCATGTCCTTCTCCCATTTTTGTGGTGCTGGGAATTGAACTCGGGACCTCATAGACTGCAGCGCAGTGTTCTACCAACTGAGCTAAATCCCAGCCCATATATATTATATACTATACTATAATATATATAACTATATATATACTATATATCTATATAGCATAATATATATATACTATACAGTATACTATATGCTGTATATATAACTATATAGTATATACATGCTATATATAGATATATAGTATCTATATAGTATACTATATAGTAACTATATATAGTATATATATAGATATATAGTACCTATATAGTATACTATATAGTAACTGTATAGATATATAGTATATATATAGATATATAGTATCTATATAGTATACTATATAGTAACTATATATAGTATATATATAGATATATAGTACCTATATAGTATACTATATAGTAACTGTATAGATATATAGTATATATATAGATATATAGTATCTATATAGTATACTATATAGTAACTATA
>VMDO01040098.1:0-12185 GCA_007922755.1 Pedetes capensis
TGTTGTTAGGTGCCCTTGAGTCGAGTCTGACTCATAGCGACCCTCATTTTATATATATATATATATATATGCACATATATATATATATATATATATATATATATGTACACATCTAAGATTGAAAAATACAAGGAAGCTAAATACAAGTGGGTAGGGGGCTAGTGGGAGGGAGGGCGATCAGGAAGGTGGGAAGGGGAGGGACAGTAACATAGCTGGATAAAGAGGGAAAAATAAGTGCAAAATATGGGCTGTAACTCTATGGAAATCCCATAGTGAATTCCACTATACTGTATTCAGAGCAAAAATCAAAGTATACATCACAAATACCTACAATTATCAATACATGCTAATCAAATAGGGAGAAGGACCTGGCAGCCCACTCCTTAAATAATCCTAAAAAAATCAGCTATTGAAAACCCTATGAATAGCTGAGAAGTACTGACAGTAGTGCTAGACAAGATACAGAGTCAGGTAGTGTTAAGTTCTGTTGTACATAGAGTCACTATAAGTCAAACCCAACTCTGGTTCCTAAGAACAACGAAACCCATAAATATATACAATTAAAATGCAGATAATGATTTTCTAAAAGTTAATCTTTCTTCTGGTCTCTTTCTATTTTTCTTTGCCTCAGAGAGCATCATAATCTTAGGTTAATTCCTGCAAAGAACTGAGGTTTCTTAAATTTTCTCCAGGTTTCTCCAAGTGTCTCCATGTGCCTTGGTTTCCCCATTAGCACTGAGACTGGAGTTTCTCCTCATAGCCAAGGCAATTAAGAGCAAGGAATGTTTTATTAAGAGTCTAGACAAAGCCTCTCCATGAACAGAGGGGGTCCTGACAGTGTAGCTGAGGAAAGACTGTTGTCCAGGGGTTTTTATGGTCCCATTCTTTGGGCTGGACTTTTTGACTCAGCTTTAGTAGATTGGTCCTCAGTTAGAGGGTACCTGTAAGTTGGCCCAATAGAATTAAAGAGCAGTTTTTATTGTTTTTATTGTTTCTATCTAGATATTGATTGGTAGGTGACTGCTGGCTAGGTCATGGGAATCATTTTTCTTAGAAGAATGGGACTTGATCTGGTGACTATTGACCAGGTTATTAGCTGTTCCCTTTGAAGAATGGGACTTAGGAAAATGAAACTCATATTATCTGACAGAAACTTGTTGCTGTTGTTAAGGTGCCCTCAAGTCAGCTCAGACTCAAAGTGACCTTTATTGAGTTTTTCATTGGCTGATTGTCTCAAGATTACTTTGGTAGTGGGCTGCCAGGTCCTTCTCCAACTTCTGCGGTGCTGAGGATCAAATCCAGGGCCTCAGACACTGCAGAGTGGCACTCTACCAACTGAGCTAAATCCCAGCCCCGAACTAAACTTAAGTGACCTAATTGTTTCCTTGGTAACTGCCTTGCCTCAGTAGTTCCCTATTTCCAGGCCACATTTCCCTGAACCTGCTTGACATTTACTCCCTCCTATCAACGCAACCACAAAAAATTAGATTATACACATAAACACATACACAATGTATTTTATATTCTACCTATATATCATTAGCAATAAAGTCAAATGAATAGTTAGCAGATGAGAAATTGTTCTTTAATCTCTTCTCCAAGCAATTCGAGAACACTTGGGGTAGATTGGTGTTAGGTGCCCTCAAGTCAGGTCCTATTCATAGTGACCCTCATAGCGTTTTCAGTGGCTGATTGTTTCAGGATTGCTTTGGGAATGGATTGTTGTATCCTCCTCGCGTTTTTTTTTTTTTTTTTTTGTGGTGCTGGGGATCCAGCCAGGGTCTCGGGGAGTGTAGCACAGCACTTTACCAATTGAGCTAAACCCCAGCCCCTCCCTGGGTAGTTGTTGTTGTTGTTAGGTGCCATCCAGTCGGTATCTGGGTATCTGACTCATAGTGACCCTCAAAGGGTTTTCAGTGGCTGACTGTTTCGGGATTGCCTTGGGAGTGGATTGCCAGGCCCTTCTCCCATTTTTGCGGTGCTGGGAATTGAACTCAGGACCTCAGAGACTGCAGCGCAGCGCTCTACCAACTGAGCTAAATCCCAGACCTCCCTGGGTAGTAGGCAGTATTTACTTCTTACCACAGTACCTTCTGGAAAGCTATCCTATGCTAATTCCTACTGTTGTAGGTATCAAATGTCGTCCATTCCTCCAGTTTGCTGTTTCTCAATTCTAAAACTCTGTACAGTGTTCAACACCTATTTTATGTGGTAGAGGCTCAGTTCAATGTTCCTAGATCCTCTAAACTGAAGCAATTTCTCCTTTCTCCGACATTCTACTGCACCTTTTCTTATATTTTCCTTAAAGCAAGCATCACTTGCTGCTATCTATCTATTAAGTATATCTCCGTCTTTGGAGGATTTCATTCTCCAAACCATTGTGTTTTAATTTTGCTTTGTTACTTGAATCAATGCATTATATTCATATGATATAATTAAGATTCCACAGAACACAAAAAAGCAATCAGGCTTCTTTGACATTTGTTAAGGATGATGTGTGATGTTGGCCATCCATTTCCACCAGGGAAGTAGCAGTTATGGCTGTGTCTGTTCTTTCTGGGTTACGAGAGAGTACAGGCCTGAAAAGCTAAAGGTGAAAGCAGAAGGATGGTAGCAGTTAGATGTCCCTCTAGCCTGAAAAAAACCTTGATAGCATTTTGTTCCCCACAGGTCAGAGGTCTCAGAGTTAATTCCCTTTTACAATCACAGGTCCCAGAAGCAACCACAACTTTTCAAGCAAGCAGCATTTGCTGACAGATGCCCTCTGCACAGTTTCAAACACTTTGCCCAGAAGCCCTATCTATGCCTCATTACCATTTAAATAGGCTGATCAATGAGAATTAGCATGTAATTTGAATTACAATGCCCACCTCCTGCTTCTTAGAGACCTAGGTCCTCCAGCCTCTAAGTAGCTGTTGCATTTTCCAAAGAGGATTCCCTTCTTTCCTCTGCAAACCTGAAAGCAGGTATACTCCTGTTTTAGGGCAAAAACTTAAATGAAGTTACTGATACCCAGTTCATTTTATACTTTGTCTACATCCAGTATATATGATTATCATGTTAAACCACAATAGCAACTTCAGCCAATGCACTACAACTGATATTTTGATCTGATGTCACTTCTTTTCTTTTCTTTTTTCTTTTCTTTCCATTTTAATATTTCTTTTCTTTTCTCTTTTCCTTTTTTTTCTTTTTAACCCTGACCTGCATATGCTAAGCAAATGCTCTAACACTGAACTGCACCATCAGTGTTTTCTAATTTTATTTTAATTTTTAAATTTTGAGACAGAGCCTTGCTAAATTGCACAGACGGCCTTGAACTCATGATTCTCCTGCCTCAGCCTCCTGACTCCCTTGGATTTAAGGGATACATTACAGCATCTGGTTTCATTTTACCAATTTCAATAATAAATAATGTTATCAGTATGAACCAGCAGGCACACTATGCTGACCAGGGACTTAAGGAATATGATGACTACTGATTAGCCATAAGAAAATTGGGGGAAAAAATGGAACAAGAAAAATAAATAAGAGCTACATAATCTAAGTATAAATTCTTCATTTTGGCTCTCTTGTCTCTGTCATAAACACTTATAAAAATTATGTGTTTATAGATGTGAAAGAATTTTATATATGTTAGAATGCCATACACACGTACAGCTATAATTTCATTACTTCACATACACAGATATTTGGATATGACCTAATTAACTCATCATAGGCTTATTTTATATTTGACATGCTTATTATCTTTATTTACATGTACTATAATGAACAGTTTTTCCTATTTACATAGATGAGATTATAAAGAAGTAGTTTATTGGATCTAGTTATAAATGCAAGCCACTGGTATGTACTCTGGAACTATAAGAAATTTCTACCTGAGAGCTCACAGGTTATTATTTAATGTTAAGATAGGATAAAATTCTCTCTTGTTCACTAACCAGTAATTCTTTTGGTCTTTAAGTAACTTTCCAACTCTAGGGATACATAATTTTGATGTAGTTGGAAAAAGAATGATAGTGTCATTCCATAATATACAATTTTCAGGGATCTAGGGCTCAAAAATATTTCTATATTTGTATATCAATGATGTATTTTTTGGATCCATCATATCGTTTTTATTTAAAACTGCAATTCTCTGTGGGATTTTTTTCTATGCCTTAAGTATTTCATGTCTCTTTGAAGACACAGACCTCATCTTTCATATTTGTTACTTTATTTTCAATGTACTGTTATAGTCCTTTAATCATAGCATTTACTGTGCATTGAATGAATGAAAATGGTGGCCCAAGTGATAATTTTTGAGTGAGTTTTTATTTTCTATTAAAGTTACCTAGGCTACCCAAAATAAACATACTTACACATAAAAATTGAGGTCAGTTTCAATATATGCCCTAAGAAAAGTTCTGTAGCCTATTTTTCCAACCAGATTTATACATATACACACTTTTTATGTAGAAATAAAAGAATAACAACACAACACTTTCATGGCAAGAAGGCAAAGTAGAGAGGATTTCAATGATGCTTGAACAATGGGATAATGCTTTACTTTTAATGATGATAAGGCACTGTAACCCACAGCTCTTTTATAGAAATGTGTAGCTTACGGATTTTGTTCTTAAATCATTATCTATAGAAAACTTTTAACTCTTCATTTTGGAATAAATATGCTGTTGTTGTTAGGTCCATGACGTTGGGTATAACTCATAGCAACCCTATGTAACAAAAGAATGAAACACTCACCAATTCTGTGCCAGGCACAAAATCTTTTTTATGTTTAAGCCCATGGTTGTAGACACTGTGTCTCCATCTCCTTGACGGTCTTCCTTTTTTTCATTGACCTGCCTATCTCCCAAACATGATGTCCTTCTCCAGGGATAAGTCCCTTCTAACAAGATGTCCAAAATATGTCAAAGGAAGTCAAGCCTTGCCTCACAGGAACATTCTGGTTGCACTTCTTCTAGGACAGATTTGTTGGTTCTTTTTTTTTTTTTTCTTATTTGTTTGTTTTGCAGTACTGGGGGTTGAACCCAGGGCTCCAAGCTTACATGTTTTGCAAGTGCTGGACCACTGAGCTGCACCATCAGCCCATTTTTTTACTTTTTGAGACAGGTTCTCCCTAAATTAGGCAGACTGCCTCTGGTCTTGAACTTGTGATCCTTCTGCCTCTGTCTCCCAAGCCACTGGGATTATAGGCATGTGCCACCGTGCCCAGCTTGTTGGTTCTTTTTGAAGTCCATAATATATTCAATATGAGTCTTCAGCACCATAATTCAAAAGCATCAATTCTTCTCCTGTCACCTTTATTCAATGTCTAGTTTTCACAAACTTATGATGCAAGTGAAAATACTATGGCATGAATTAGGTGCACCTTCGTCTTCAGTGTGACATCCCTACTTTTCACCAATTTAAAGAGGTCTTTGCAAGAGCTTTTCCCAATGGTATGCATCTTTTGATTTCCTAAGTGTTGCTTCTGTGGGTGTTGATGGTAGAACCAAGTAAAGCAAAATCTTGGACAACTTCAATCTTTTCTCCATTTACAGTGAAGTTGTGTGCTGACTCAATTGTAAGGATTTTTGTTTTGCTGATGTTGAAGAACAATCTGTACTGAAGGCGGTTTTCTTTGATCTTCATCAGTAAATGTTTTAAATGGTCTTCATTTTCAGCAAGTAGGGTTGTGTCATCTGCGTAAAACTGATTGTTAATTAATATTCTTCCAATTCTGATGTCACGTTCTTCTTCATAAAGGCCAGCTTCACAGATTATGTGCTCAGCATGGACTTTAAAGAGATATGTGAAAAGACATAGCGCTTATATGAACCTTTCTCTACTTTATACGAGGTAGTGTTTCTTTTTCTCCGTTTGAACTACTGCCTCTTTTTCCATGTACAGATTCCTCATGATTAAAATTAAATGCTCTGATATTCCTATTCTTTCTAATGTTATCCATAATTTATTGTGATTCACACAGTCAAATGCCTTTGTGGAGTCAATAAAATATAGATCAACATCTTTCTTTTTTTCTCTGCTTTTGGCTAATATCATCTTGACATCAGCAATGATATCTGTTTCCACTCCCTCTTCTGAATTTCGCTTGATTTTCTGGCAGTTCCCTGTCTCTGTACTGCTGCAATTCCCTTTGAATGACCTTTAACAAAGTTTTACTTCATGTGATAATAATGATATTTTAACTAACACCCATATTTGGTTGGATCCCCTTTTTTGGGAATAAGCACAAATACAGATTTCTTCCAGACAGTTGACAAGGTAGCTGTTTTCTTAATCTCTTGGCATAAAAACGTTAGCACCTCCAGTGCTGCATCTGTTTGTTGAAACATCTCTATTGGTATTCCATTACTTTTTGTAACTATGTGTTTCACCAATTCCTTCAAGGCAGCTTCTACTTCTTCCTTCAGTACCTGATAATTTGCAAACTCTTGAAATGGTTGGTCATTCACCAATTCTTTTTGGTATAATGACTCTGTGTATGTATTCCATCTTCTTTTGATGTTTCCTGTGTCATTAATATCTTCCCTGTAAAATCCTTCACTATTGCTACTTGAGGTGTGAAGTTTTTCTTCAATACCTTAAGCTTGAAAAAAACAGAGTGTGTTCTTCCTTTTTGGTTTTCTTTTTTTTTCTTCTCATTTGGTTTTCTATCTCCAGCTCTGCACGTGTCATTATAATATTTGATTTTGTCTTCTCAAGCTGTCTTTTGAAATTATCTATTTAGATTCTTAATTTTGTCATGTCTTCCTTTTATTTCAGCTGTTCCATGTTCAAGGGCAAGTTTCAGTCTCTTATGATATAAAATTTGGTATTTTCTTTTTTTCCTATCTTTTTAATAATCTTTTTTTTCTCATGGATGATGTCTTTGATATCATGCCACAACTCATCTGGTGTTAAATAATTGACGTCTAACACATCAAACCTATTTTTGAGATGGTTTCTGAAGCCAGGTGGGATACGCTCATGGTCATATCTTGGCACTCATACACTTGTTCTAATTTTCTTCAGTTTCAGTGTGAATCTGCATAGGAGCAGTTGGTCTGATCCACAGTCAGCACTTGGTCTTGTTCTGACTTTTGATATCAAGCTCTTCCATTGCCTCATACAAATGTTGGCAATTTGTTTCTGTTAGTTCTATCTGGTGACTTCCATTTGTATAGTCCCTATTTATACTAGTGAAAAAGATGTATCTGTAATGAAAAGGTGATTGGTCTGGCAAAATTCTATCATGAAATCTCCAGCATTGTTTCTGTCACCAAGGCCATATTTTCCAACTGCTGAGCCTTCTTCTTTGTTTCCAACTTTTGCATTCCTCACACCAGTAATTATCAGTATATCTTGATTGCATGCTTGATCTATTTCAGATGGCAGAAGTTGGTAAGAATCTTCCCTATCTTCATTTGTAGCCTTAGTGGGCACATACATTTAAATATTAGTCATGTTAACTGGCCTTCTTTGCAAGTGAATGGATGTTATTCTATCACTGACAGCATTGGGCTTCAGGAGAGATCTTGAGATGTCTTTTTTGATAATGAGTGTAACCCCATTTCTCTAATCTGTCATTCCCAGAAGAGCAGACTATATGATTAACTGATTCACAATGGTCCATGGCAGTCCATTTAGATCATTTTTGTGTTCCATTCCCCTTTTGATGATTTCTGATTTTCCTAGATTCTCTATGTTCCAATTATTAATGGATATTTTTAGTTGTTCCTTCTCACTTTGAATTGTGCAAATGGAGGTCCCTGGGGCTTTATTCCATTCCCATCATTAAGGTGCACTCCATTTTGAACAGTCAACTCTTCCCCTATGATCTTTTGTGTGCTTTCCACCCTGGGATGCTTTTTCAGCACTATCTCTGATGGTGTTTCTCTGCTATTCATAGAGTTTCAATGGCTATTTTTTTCATAAGTAGGTTAGCCACGTCCTTTTCCCTAGTATGTCATAGTTGGGAAGCTCAGTTGAAATCAGTCCAACCTTGGTGATCCTGCTGGTGTCTGTAATACTATTGGCATAGTTTTCAGCATCACAGCAACACATTAGCCCCCACAATAGGGCAAACTGATAAATATGTGAGTAGGAATTACTATAGGCACATAGAAAACACATCACTGAAGCTATTTGGTCCATTAATTTCTTTTATTTATTTTTTCTCATTAAGAAAATGACAGATACAATATAACCTCTGCAGTAACCTTGCTTTTGCAAAGATTTGGGATTACTGTGTTTATATGATCATTCAAGGAGGAAAGGGAACAGCTCCATCAAAAAGAACAAGGGATTGAGACTATAGCTCAGTAATACAACACTTCCCTCACCTGTGCAAGGCTTTGTGTTTGATCCCTACCATAGAAAAACAAAACAAAACAAACAACAACAAAAAAAACCATACAACAACAAAGAAAACCCCTTAAAAGTATGAAAATCTCTGTTTTTCAAACAAACAACAACAACAAAAATCCAACTAAATAAAATTGCACACTCCTCAATTTATCGTTGTTATTGTTGTTGTTAGGTGCCGTCGAGTCGGCATCTGACTCATAGCGACCCTCATAGGGTTTTCAATGGCAGACTGTTTCGGGATTGACTTGGGAGTGGATTGCCAGGTCCTTCTCCCATTTTTGCAGTGCTGGGAATTGAACTCGGGACCTCAGAGACTGCAGCGCAGCACTCTACCAACTGAGCTTAATCCCAGCCCCGAGCTAAATCCCAGCCCCCAATTTATCGTGGTGATGTATTTAATGAAAAATACACTATTAGACACTTTTCTAGTTTTATTTACTCATTTTATCATGCATTTGGGGATGGGATTTAGCTCAGTTGGTAGAACATCACTCCACTGTCTCTGAGGTCCTGAATTTGATTCCCAGAACTGCAAAAATAGGAGAAGGATATGGCAATCCACTCCCAGGCAATCCCTGTGGGGAGAAATTGGGAGGAAATTGGAAAAAACTCTAAAACTGGGAGAACGGCTTTTGAAGATCTGGTTTGTAAACTAGAAATGTAGAGAAAGTGAAAGTAATTTGATTGGACACTTTTCCCAACCCCTTCATGAATCCCCTGAACCTGATCGGACAATTGGAAAACAAAGGACTCGAAGCTGATTGGTTCATGTCATCTATAAAAGGAGCTGCACTGCAACAGCTCACTCTCTCTGGATTTGCCCAGCAATACATAAGCATCTATCCTTGTGAGCACTGAGACCAGGACAATTAGATGGTGCTCTCAAGGAGGAAGATCTACAATCCATGTGAGGACAGTCTCTTGGCCCAGCACCTATGGACAGAAGTCTCCGGTCCCAGTGTTGGAGGCAGAAGAGCCTTTGCTACCCTTCAGGCAGCAAGAGAGCTGATATCATTGTTAGCAGAGAGTTGTTTTCATTTTGGGTTCCTCTCAGCCCTTGTAAGGGCAGAGAAACAATAAAGAGCTTTCGGTCCCCTTGAGGCAAAAGCACATGAGGCTTTTCCTTTATCCCCACTCATGGCTTTCCTGAGGGCTGTAGGAGTCTGTGCCCCTCACCCTAGGGTCCCAGATAAGTTGTGTGTAGTTATCTTTGTGCACAGCTCTGCCTTCCATTTGAACATCTGGGCCAGACTGGCAATGAGCATGCCCCACAAATCCCAGAAAAATCAGTCATTGAAAAACCTATGAAGGTTGCTATGAGTTAGACAGCACTCCACAGCACCCAACAACAGTAACAATTGTGCATTCATTCACATGCCAATTTAAACTTTTTGCTATTTCCTGCACATTACCTGAAGTATGCAACTTAACAATAAATGGAGAAAAGATTGAGCTTGTTCATGATTTTGCTTTACTTGGTTCTACAATCAACACCCATGGAAGCAGAAGTCAAAAAATCAAAATACCCACTACTTTGGGAAAAGCTATGGCAAAAGATCCCTTTAGAGTATTGAATAGTAAAGATGTCACATTGAAAAGAAAGATGGACCTGACTCATGACTTGGTATTTTCAGGTGCATCATATGGTTGTAAAAGCTGGACATTGAACAAAGGAGTCAGAAGAAGAATTGATGCTTTTGAATTATGGTGCTGGAGACAATTATTGAATATACCATAGACTGCCAAAACAACAAACAGATCTGTCCTAGAAGAAGTGCAACCAGAGTGTTCCTTGGAAGCAAGGATGGCTAGACTGTGTCATATATATTTTGGACATGTAGTCAGGAGGAACAAATCCCTGGAGAGAGACATCATGTTTTGGAGAGTGCCAGGTCAATGAAAAAAAGTAAACCCCTCCACCAGATGGATTGACACAGTGTCTGCAACAATGGGCTTAAACATAAATAAGATCCTCTGCCTGGCACAGAATCAGGAACTGTTTCATTCCACTGTACATAGGGTCACTATGAGTCTGACTCAACTGGACAGTGCCTAAGAACAACAATAACCTTAAGTCTATGCTTTTTCCATGATCAGGCTGGAATCACTGTTAAAAACTTCTTGCTTCAGTGTTTCATGTAAATTCTATCTAAATTTAGAAAACTAACTTAACCATCATGCACTCAGTATGCCTTCCCTTAATCCCACTAGCTAGATGAACTTTCTTGCTTTTCTGAATTCCCTCTCTTAAAGCATAGGCATTTTGGGGCATCTGGAAAAACAATGTGTCTCACGTAAGAGTTTTATTTACTTATTTTTTTAAATCTGCATCATTATATTCCTTTTTAGACCATAATTTTCCTGATGGCAGTGTATATTAGTTAATTTATTTTATATTACTCAGCCTCTACTTGACAAACACATTTTTGAAACAATAAGAATTCAGATTTAAATCTTAAAACGTCTATCTTGAGAGAATGCAAGTTTCTCGTTATTCCACCATTTCTATATATCATGTACAAAAATCAAATTTTTCTGGAGTCAGTCTTAGATAGCTTTGTTGTCACAAAAGAGAAGTGTCACTCTGATTTTGATCCATTTAAATGTATCATATTGATTATGTTCTGCCATAGTTCATGCAGGTATGTTCAAAGTTTTAAATTATTAGAAATAATTGCTATCCTAAGAAACTACTGAAACTGGAGTTTCTTCTCAGCTGGGAGGTGCTGGGTTCTGGGGTCCATGGCAAAGACATTTTATTAAATGGACAAACAAAAGCCTGAGTCAAAAGAAATGAAGGGGGTCCAGACTAGAATGGTGATGCCCAAGGTTTTTATTGCAAATTCCTAGAGGGAGGGTTGGGAGGCCCGTCCTATATATCTTAATCAATCTTACAAGGTGACAAGTCCATCTGGCAACTTCTTTTGAAGGAAGGGTGGTCTCATGGAAGCTCAGGAACCCAACTGGTTACCCTGCCTCAGTGATTCCCTATCTATCTCTAGGAGGCATTTCTGTCATCCTGCCTAAAATTTGCTAACGCCTGTCACTACTAAACTTAAGGTCAAAATAGCAAAAACTATTTTTGTTACAAGTTGCATTTAAATTAAAGTCACTTATTATGGATATAGCCTGTGCTCTCTAAGTGTTAAATCCAATTTATTTCTTTATCACTAATTGCTCTGGAAGTAGCAGAATATATGGAGACTCATTGTGTGAACCAAAAATAAAGTTTTTGCTTTTATTTTTAACTCAGTCATAAAACACAGTTACTATTTCATAGACCTTTTTATCCATACACAGTTCTATAGTATGTAGGAAATTTTGCAGAACTAGTAACTAACTATAAAATAGAATTATTAATCTAAAAGATTTTGAAAAATTACCAGCAATAGTGAATGGAGGGAAATCCATAGAGATAAGCTGATGTACCCAAAGGGCTATTTCTTTCCTCTCCTAAAATAAGAATGAGTTTTACAATAGCTGTATTTAAAACTGAGAAAGGATGGCATTTGCAAGTTAATTATGTTAAATAAGTGGTTAGAGCTCTTTATGTGTTAGGCGAATAGCCTTTCATAATTTTGGGGAATTTAATCCAAAATTAATCTATGACTCTATTAGTGTATGATGTTCCCTTTACTGAAATCATCCTTCTGATTCTGCAGTGAGAATTTAAGTAAATTTGGAGCAGGGCATGGTGGTGTATGCCTGTAATCCCAGTGACTCGAGAGACAGAGTAAGGAGGATCACAAGTTCAAGACCAGAGGCAGTCTGTGTAATTTAGTGAGATCTTGTCTCAAAAAGTAAAAAAAAAAAAAAAAAAAAAAAAAAAA
>VMDO01040099.1:0-12184 GCA_007922755.1 Pedetes capensis
CAGATGTCTTCGGGCCTATTTTTGTGCCAGTACCAAGCTGTTTTTGCAACCACTGCCTTGTAGTAAAGTTTGAAGTCAGGGATTGTGATTCCCCCTGCATTAGATTTGCAGCTTAAAAGTGTTTTGGCTATACGTGGTCTTTTGTGGTTCCATATGAATTTTTGGATCATTTTTTCTATTTCTGTGAAGTCAGTCAGTAAATCCCCTCTTGTTTACTTGCACACTGTTCATATCATAACTAATACATGATTTACATGCCAAAGTTTATAAAATATTATTTACACAGCCAACTCGGGGACTTAAAATGTTTTCATGGAATTTAATGTTGCTCAGAAATTCATTTGAAGATGTCAATAACTCTATAGTGGACAGACATGATATTTCTGTACAGTATAGAAGAGGTTAGAGTGCTCTCTAATGTTCTTGTTTTGTTAGTTGCCATCGAGTTGGGTCCACCTCATAGTGATTCTATGTAATAGAACAAAACACTCCCTGACACTTTGTCACATCTGGCACTATGTCAGTGCATCTCTGCTTTTCATAGTGTTTTCAGTGGCTGATTATTTCAGGATTGTTTCAGAACTGGACTATCACCTCCTCCTGTATTTGCAGTGCTGGGGATTGAACCCAGGGCCTCAGAGAGCACAGAGTGGCATTCTACCTACTGAGCTAATATGCCAGCCCCTCTCTAATGTTAGATATTAAGATGTATCTCACCCCTAATGGTAGTAGATAGAAAACATGACGAGGAGAAAACTATGGGCTGAACATTTCCTAATATTTAATCTAAATGGACTCATACAGAGGTTAGTCCAATTAAAAAAAATTCATTGTGTCATCTAGTAATCAATGAATTATGTGTGTACCTTTAAGTACTTTGTAGCCACATTAGGATATTTCTAAATTTGAAAAAAACTAAATGGATTTGTGTCATATTGTGGAGAGATATCAAAACACTTCACACAGTGACTAGTGCTTAAAAATAAGCTTCAGTTCCTGGATTAAAAATTAAGATGTGTTCCTAGTGTGGTGCTGCATGCCTATGAATCCAGCACTCTGGGAGGCTGAGACAAGGGGGTCATGGGTAGCAGCCTGGGCTATACAGTAGAATTCAGTATCAAAAAAAAAAAAACCAAAGAAAATAAAAGAGGGCACAACAGATGATAAATATACAACTTCCAATGATAAAGAATGTATGTAGAATTATATTAAGTTTAATATAAAAGATGTCAAGAAAGTTCAAATAGAGTAGGTGTCAAGAACACCACGTAATAAATTGGCAAATCTCATCTTTAATATATCCACTGCTATATTCCATAAAAATCAACTATTTCTATTGAAGACAAGTATTACTTGGCTATATGCCATCACATAATTTGAAGAGATATTAATCATTCATTAACAAAATAGTGCTTAAATATCTAACAAAATAAGATCTTAAAACAGTATACCGTTTTGACATTTTGTTATATGTTTATTATTTTTAAAATTCTTGTCATGCAATTGTCAATAATATTGCTTGATGGATACTGAGCATAATCTGATTGTCACACACAGAGATACACAAAAACACACAGATACGTAAACACACATTTATTTATGTAAATTGTATGTGTACAGACATTTCCTTGTAATGTGACTATGTCCAAACAGTGTCTGTGGTGAGGTGGATGTGAGTAAATACATAACTAGACTTTGTATAGTTTCACAAAATTCACATACTTCTGAGAAAATGAGGGCATCTTGCAGTCCTTATGCAGGCAAAGCAAAGCCCTGGATCTCAGATGGTAAGTGTTCTACCTCTCAGATGCACTCTTAGGGGCTTTTTTTGTTATTTATTTTATTTTTCCAATTGAGGTTCATGAACTTCCTAATTTTTATCTAGAACATTGTGAGGGTCTGTGAGTCTAAGGTTAAGAATACACTCACCAGCAGGATTTTCTTCCTTTCTTTCTTTCACTGACAGGAGCAAACCAGAGGTCCCTTTTCTACTTTTTAGGAGAGATGCTCTGTTTCTGTAGGATTTTATCCTTAAAAAGCATCGGGGCAGGAGTTGGCAGGCTGCCTCTTGCTTAAGGTTCTATAACCCATGAAAAGGTAAAGAGCAATAAAAACTAAAATAGAACTAGTCAATTGTACTTTAATCCAATGATTTTCTTTTCCAGTACTGAGAGGGTGAATCCAGGGCCTCACACAGAGTTCCGCTGGCCAGAGCTACTGCTTTTGGGTTTTACCCCTGCCTCCCAACTGGCTGGGGTCGAGTCTCACATCCTGTTGCTGTGGATGGAGGCACAGCCCCACCCAGGTTTGTTAGTTTGGTGGGACTCGAGATGTGGATCGGCAGTCACTGTGGTGTCTGTGTGTGCATGTGTCCACTCCACCATAGGTTTGGCCAATATGGGAAGCTCCTTTTAATTTTTCCTCTGGCCCAAAGTTGCCCTATGCCTCTGCCTGTGGTTCAGGAGATGTTTATGGGGCTGTAGAACTGCGAGGCTCCATGATATTCTCTGGGGATCTCTGCTAGGGTCGGGAAATTCATTTGAAGATGTGGGGGCCAAATTTCCACTCTGCCACTGGCTCATCAGGAGAGAGAGGCTGTAGATTTTCCCACAGACCTGCAATCACCTTGATTCTTCTCAACCCCAAGGGCACTGCTGATGCATTCCCAGGTTCCCTATTCAACGATTTATCTTTGTTTGTTCAGATTATTCAGCAGGTCAAGGGTGTGGAGTGGACATTTCAGGTGGGATTTCAGTTCCCCTGGAGGGTCCCCTGCAGTGACTCTATGACTCCTTCACGACTTCTGAGAGTGTGGGACATCAGTTCTGTTCTTCTTCAGTCTGTCCTTTCATTTCTCCTTTTATTACCGTGTTTTCTCTAATATTCTCTGGGCAAGATAAAGATTATTACTTCCTATCCTGATTTTATTTTTCCATAGTTCGAGCAAAGGTTTTTGCTAGTCTGACCCTGTGGAGCACATTTGAAGAACAACCAGGGCAAACTGTATTGTTGTCTGGTCTCCAGCGGACTCCTGGGTAGGTCCAGGTCCTATTACTGTGCATGGCAATGACAGGTTGCCTGTCTCCATGGATGTATTTCTCCTGTGGTCTCACAAAGGAAAGACCCAAGTGACCTTTTCCTTACTACATCTGTTGCTCAAGTATGTCTGTAAGATGCTTCGTGCAAAAGTAGAGTGTCCTCCATGCACCTTCTAATTGTTGTTGATCAACAAAACAATCTTATAAACTGTGAAAATTTAAAAGTGGTGACTCTAAATGTGAAAATTTAATTGTGTGTAAATAATATCTTAGTGAGGTCAATGAAAAGTAAAGTAAAACTGTTGTCACTCTTCAATACTGGTCTGATGGTGGAGATAAATTTGTGGTCTAAGTACTTCTCACAGAAGGAGAGAATCAGTGAGACGTCTGGGATTTGCTGTGAGCCCCACAGCGGGGAGTCCTCAGTACTTCCTGATGTCCTCCTTCGGAGCTCAAGGGGTCAAGAAAAAGCAAGAACCTTCACAGAGTATTGCGTCAGTCTCTTGTGAGATACTAATCAGAAACTTCTAATTGCCTTTTGTAATTACCGTCTGGGAAAAAGTTTTCATGAAATACTCTACATCCCTCAAGTCGCCTCTGTCATGGTACAGGTGGAATGATGATTGCAATCTGTGGGGAGGTGAGGTCACTGGCTCATGAACACATATGTCAGGCCTGATGTGCTCCCCCACCACACAGACTAGGTGTCTGAACTTCCCATGCATCCCAGAGTCCTGGCAGCTGGAAGGAGGCAGGTGAGTGTGGCCTATTTCAGTACCAAAGGCAGAGTCTCTAAGGGAAGAGGAAGGATCCAGAATCCAGGTAAGTGAACATATTGGTAAAAGTGGTCCTTGGATAGGAATGTGTCCAGTGCCAAAGAGCCATGGAAAGGTAGAATCCTTCCTGAAGAAGAGGTGAGCTAGTGAACAGAGGTGAGCCCCACACCTTTTACCACCCAATCCCTGAGGCTTCCCAGTGCAATTTAGTGCATCAACCATGACACTGGTTGCTGGCGTTTGACAGATGGGTCAAGAAGGCTTGGTTTTTAAGTGAATAAGGACGGTAAGTTAAAATCAATGCTCTGACCAGCCCACTTAACAAGAATCGCAGACTACGTTTTCAGGGTTACTCATTTCCCTTATGGCATAGAATCCTTGTAATGAAGTTTTGGAAAATTCACAGGATCACATAGTGCAGTGCCAAAATGAGGATCTGAGCAATAGTGATAAGGATAAAATATTTTGGGTTTTTCAAGTACATCATGGAACCAGTAACTGTGCCTCTTCTAGAATCTTCTTTGTGCTAATGGTTAGGATATGGCTGGTTTTTTCCTCTACAAGTTAGGAATGCACCATGAAAAGATCAGGAGGCTTTACAGTCATGAGTGTTTGAGAACATCCATCAGTTTTAAGTGTACCTTGTGATATATTCCAAGGTTTCAAATATTGTCATCATAATCCACAAATTTATAATTTCTATTTACACAATAAGTATATCTGACGTTACACATTCTATTTTATAGTTCTACCATTTTAAAATCTTTCACAAGTCATTGCTAATCATCTCATTAACTTAGGGAGTACACTATAGAAGTATATGATCCAACAGCATGAATTTAGCGTTATCTGCACTATTTGTCAAGCATTAATATTTCAGGTCTTATTCATAATGGGACAACAAAAGATTAAATAATGCTCATGAGAGTATTGTTATATTTTTGCTTCTGATATAATCCCAGAACATTTTTCCTGTTCTTATTGTGATGCACAGGTGAACTTGCATTTACTTCATTCATCTTGTCTCGGTAGAGGAAACTAGGGAATAAATTGCAGACAGTGCAAACATTTTATTAAGACCTTTAAATCTTTGTTTATAATTGATGCTGTTATGTAGAATAAATCTTTGAAACAAAGGAAATATTTTACAAACAAATCTATGGTCCAAAACTTCACCCATGTAAAAATAAATGGGAAAATGATGAAAAACAAGATAAGTAGATCTGAATTATTTGAAGCATGCAGATTTTTACAGCCTTTGGTCTCCAATCTTGGCTAAACATGTTTTGATTTCCTGCTCCTGCCATCATGAAGCCCTGACTATGCACCTAAGTAATGTGTATATAAGAAAAATCATCTAATATTTCTCTATAATGTTCTCATATTTACTTGGAATATAATCTCAGTGCCTGCCTGATAGAATAGTGAGGGGAAAAGCAAACAGTTGCAAATTTACACAAACAGTAGGCAAAGAATATTTGATTTCAGGTGCTTCATGTTTCCATGTAGGGTCTTCTGGCTATGAAGATAGATATCCATCACTGGCACCATCAGCATGACATCCAGGGACTTTGCAATGGGGATGGTATACTTATTTCAAACTCTACTTGGAACACTGGGGAATTTCTCTCTTCTTTCCCACTGTACCTTTTCTTATTTCCCTAAGTGCAGGTCAAGACACACAGATCTGATTCTGAAGCACCTGGTTGTTGCCAACTGCTTGGTCATCCTGTGTAAGGGAGTCCCCCAAACAATGGCTGCCTTTGGCATGAACGATTTCCTCGATGATCTTGGATGCAAACTTCTTTTCTATCTTCAGAGGGTGGGCAGGGGTGTGTCCATGGGCAGCACCTGCCTACTGAGTGTCTTCCAGTCCATCATGATCCATCCCAGGACCTCGAGGTGGGCAGAGCTTCAGGTTAAAGCTCCTAAGTACGTGGGAATCTTCAATATCCTCTGCTGGATCCTGAATATACTGGTAAATACACTTGTTCTCATGTACCTAGCTAAAACATGGAGCAACAAAAACGCCACATTCAAACAAGAGTTTAAATACTGTTCTGGGACTAATTCTGAAAAAACTGGGAAAATAGTACATGCAGTGCTGACGGCACTTCCTGATGTTGGGTGTCTGGGGCTCATGTTCTGGGCCAGTGCCTCCATGGTCATCATTCTACACAGGCATAAGCACCAGGTACAACATATCCACAGCACCCAACTCTCCCACAGATCCTCCCCAGAGGATAGAGCTACTAAAACCGTCCTCTCCCTGGTGAGCACCTTTGTCTCTCTTTATATGGTCTCCTCCATTTTTCACGGTATTTTCATTTGGAATAATAATCCCAGCTGGTTCATGGTGAACATGGCAGCACTGGTCACTGGGTGTTTCCCAGCCATCAGCCCCTATCTTCTCATGAGCCGGGACTGCGGTGCTTGCGGCTTCTGCTTTGTCTGGATAAGGAATCCAAAGCCACTACTTTCCCACAGTAGTAACTGATCACAGATGTGCACCGACAAATGGCACATCATCACTGCCTTGATATTAGTGGCCACAAAATGAAAAACATTTTAAAAGATCTGAAGGTACTCATAAATAAACATCACTTTTGTGGAATGTTCAAGCCATATGAGTAAAATATCCTCTGCAGTCTCTAATGCATTTAAATATTTAGTTATCTCTTAGGATCTGAGACAGGAAATCTTTTCTAATTCTTCCATTTTGTTCATAATGTCTGATCTGTGCTCAACAATGAAAGTCATTCTACGTCAAAATGCATACTCCTAAGCCCTGTTCGCACAGCGAAGGAAAAGCCCACTAGAAAACTCCTGGCTTCTTGTGCACTTAGTGAAATCCAAGGACCCACATCAATCCGCAGTAGTAATTGGGGATTAACATATTTCCTGTTTCATCTGTCACCACCAGAACATTCCCATTACTAAGTTCTAGAATTTATGCTGAGTCTTTTCTCCTGACAAAAAGGAGTTGGGGAGGTCAGCATAGAAAGAACGGTCTGTTCTGTTGGAGAGAATCATTGAGAGTTAACCTTCACTATCATACAAAGTGGGAGATGGACCGGGCAACCCACTCCCAAAAACCAGTCCGCCATTGAAATCCCTATGAATGGCAGAGAAGCACTGACAAAGTGTTTCGCCTGTTGTATGTAGGTTCGCTATGAGTCGGATACTGACTCAAGGGCACCAAACATCAACAACAACATCATACAAAGAAAAGAGAAAAAAGTCTTCTCAAAAGAACTCCTTAGGCAGAAACACCAGTAGAAAAGTGGAGGTTTCAGATGCTAGATGTATAGCATTTTTCAGGAGGAAAACTGGATGTGACCACAGACCTGGGATGAACTTCCCAGAGAACCAGCCATGTCTTCTTCCTCCACTCACCCTGGGCTGCCCTCCCGGGGAAGTTCACCTTAGCAGATCACACCTTCCTCCTGAGAATCTGCCTTTAAGGCATCAGGAACCTCCCTTCACCTGCATCATCTGCATCCACAGCCACAAGGACATTGGTAGTCCAGAAAGGTCTCACTCTCCTGTCCTCAGTCACAGCGGAGGTTCAGGTACAATGAACTCCCATAGGAGCATCAAACATGAGTTTCTTCTTTTCTAACTTCAGGTGCCTCCCTGCCAGGAAAGTTCAGAATTTCTGTAGCAGCAGTGGGGATGTGGGCTGTGAGGAAATGTGTCTCTCTGCGTGAGAGAGTCAGTGCTCTACCTCACCAGAACACCACCACATGAACAATATTTTAAAGTCTAAGCATACAGAGCTCTTCTTTGTTTTGATTTCCTCACTGTAAGAATCAGAGGAAAAATTTTTTCTTTCAAATAGAAGGGTGATGGACATCACTGAAACTAGGAGAGAGAACGAACTGTGTGGCCTGATCTATCCTCAAAAACCCCACAAAAATCAGTATATAAATTAAAGGGGTGCCATGGCACATGTCTATAATCTCTGTGATGCAAGACAAAGAGGCAGGAAGATTATGGGATTGAGGCCAGAGGCAGCCTGTGCAATTGAGAGAGACCTTGTGAAAAAATAAACAAAGGACTAGGGTGTGACTTTTTTTTTTTAGTTTTAATTAATTATTTATTTATTTTTAAATTTAATTTAATTTTATTTTTTATTGGACATTTTTAATGTACACCTTAATGTGATTCATTATGACATGCTTTTCATTGTGGCTTTACATATATGCATTTTGATGTACATTATTCATATAGGTTCCCCCTTACCCTCTTGTAGGGTGTGACTTTGTGGTATAGCGCTTACCTAGCATCCACAAGTCCCTGGGTTCAACACCTTCAGTACAACAAGGAAAGAGAGAAAGAAGAGGTAGAAGAAAAGAAAAGAAAGAAAAGAAAAGAAAAGAAAGGAAGAAAGAAAGAAAGAAAGAAAGAGTGGAAGGAAGGAAAAAAGGGAGAGAAAGAAGAAAGAAAGAAAAAGAAAGAAAGGGAGAGAGAGATAAGGAAGGAAGGAATGAAGGCAGGCAGGCAGGAAGGAAAGAAGAAAGGAAAGAAGGAGCGGGACAAACATACATGGTGTTCTTGTTAGATGTTGTCAAGTCAGGTCTGCTCATGGGGTCCTCATAGGGTTTTCAATGGCTGATTGATTTAGGATTGTTTTTAAGAGTGGGTTGCCAGCAGAGTGGCACTCTACCAACTGAGCTAAACCCTAGCCAAGTTATACTATACTGGGCTTAATTTTAACAGAGGAATTGGAATTGGGTGGCCACAAATATTCAGACTATAGCAAAATATTTGTAAGCAAGAAGGGAAAAGTGATATTGGGACATTTTGCTTTGGGAAACTGATAGTTTTAATGCAATAGTGACAAACATGAGCAGCTTGCATAATTTATAATAAAGTAAAAATCAAAAGAAAGATAAATTTATTGGCACCAAAGTAAGTTTTGATAAGATAATACTAACATGAATATTTGGGGGAATGGGTCATAACTCCATTGGTAGGTCTTAACTCCAGTGGTAGCATATTGCTCTGCACTCTCTGAGGCCCTGGGTTCCATCCCCAGGACCACAAAAATAGGGGAAGGACTTTGCAACCCATTCCCCAAACAATCCTGAAACAATCAGCCATGAATATCTCTATGAAGAGCAGAGAAGCTCTGACATAATACCAGGCATGGCACACTGTTGGGGAGCGTTTCATTCTGTTGCACATCACGTCACTACAAGGTGGACCCAACTCGACAGCACCGAACAATAATCACCTAATACTACTAATGACTGGAGCCTATTGGAGTTGATCAAGTCAGTAAGCGCTCTGCTTTCATCTTCTATTGCCTGGTCCAGTTCCACTCATGATGGGTAAACTGAGTCCCCACATGAGGAAGGGTACCTTTAAAAGGGCATCAGAGGGAACGTCCACCGAAAGGGGAAAAGTACCTGAAAGCCTTCAGAGGGAAAGTCGGCTGAAAGGCGAAGAGTACCTCCAAAAGAAGGTCTCTTCATGGAAAAGGAATCTCATCTTCTCTTTTTCCTAAATTTGAATTGGTCACTATTTTCTTCATATTGTGGATTTCTGGAAAAATTAATGAAAAGTAATGAATATAAATATATAATCTTCTAATTCTGTGGGCATTTATATTGTGGATTTCTGGAAAAATTATTCTGGAATTATAATTCTGTGGGCATTTATATTGTGGATTTCAGGAAAAATTATTGAAAAACAAATAATAGATGTAAATATATAATCCTCTGATTCTGTGAGCAATGCTAATTCAGAGCAGGAGTTAAGAAAACTCCCTAACAGGCCTACAACAAAATGACTGCCAACAGCATGAACTCCTTGAGCCAACACAGACTAATGTTTCTGTATCAGCAGCCCTTTAATGAGCAAAACAATCTAATAAATTAAATATCCATTTTTCTTAGTGTGGACTCAATGGGGTGACACACGTAAAATTAAATAATAAAACCATGAAAAAAATAGAGAGAGAGAGATAGACCTGTTCCCACAGTACAAAAGCCTCCTTGACAATTTTAACACAGGGAGGTGCTTATCTATCTAAAGGCAGACCTTGGCTCCCAGCTAGAGAAAAAGAGTAAAGGCTGCTCTTCTGGTCAGCCTGACCCTCCACTGCTATTATGACTGCCAGGTGTATGTAAAACTGCACGTGTTCTTACTACTTGCTTGACCTAAGCCTAAAAAGACTATAGAAAAAATGAGCTATCTGAACAATAAATGGAACAGATCCACATTGCCTCCGAGCTGCTGTGTTTCTGTTACCCACTGCCGACTCCTCACCTGCCTTCAGGAAACCCTGGATCTTAGGCTGTAGTCATGGGCTGCAACATTCTATATTCCTGCCTTCAGACCTCTGGGAAACACATTTTTGTCATGTATACATCACCCAGCCTGAGGTGTTTGGTTACAGCACTTGGACAGACCAACACTGGTACTTTCCTGGAATTTTAGCTGCACTTATCTGTCAGGCTACTCATCAATAAACATGTGTCAAATGGTAGCTACCCTCACTTTCGTGGGCTTTCTTGGCTATTCTTGTTTGTATATGCATCTACAAGATTTTCACAATAAGGCCAGAGCAGGGTGACACCTGCCTCTAATCCAGCAACTTGGAAGGTGGAGACAGGAGGATTGCACATTCAACACAGTAGCAGCCTGAGTAACTTAGCAAGAACCTGTTTCAAGATAAAAAGTAAAAAAAAAATTGGATGGGGATGCACCTCAGTGGTAGAGCACTTATGAAGCATGTGTGAAGCCCTGGGTTCAATCCCCAGTACAAAAAAGATTAACAATAATAGACATAATTCTAATACCTGATGTCTGTACTAGGACAAAATTAAATTTATAAATTAGCCTAGTAAAATAGATTATTTTATAATATTATGTTTTTATATTTATTCAATTTATTATTAGTCTTTCCTTGTTTCCTATTTTTCTTTTCTTTGCACAACTTAGAAGTTGAACTCAGGCCCTCACATACACTATGCAAGTGCTGTATCACTGAGCTGCACCCCTAGCCCATTTATATTTTTTATTTTGAGTCAGGGTCTTGCTGCATTTCATAGGCTTCCTCTGGCCTCACGCTCAAAATCCACCTGCTTCTTACTCCTGTTTGTGCAATTATAGGCATGAGTTACTGTGCCTGTCTGAGTTTTTATATTAAAATATATTCTGCTGTTTCCATTTACTTGTTGACGCTTGTATACTTCAGGAGTTTGTATGGTTCTCATATGCTTTACATATTTGTGTTAGGTAAATATCTCAATAATTTTCTAACATTTAGTAATTTCAAATTCTTCACCAAATCTAATGAGTAAATTATTATTTTTATACATACACAACTGCCCTTTGCCTGGTATTTGAAGACATGACACAGATTTAAGCTGACCTGTAATCTGTTATCACTGGAGTGACCACATTTCCTTGTCTCATAAACTATAATCCTCTAACAACAACAAAAGTGTTGGGTTTGGGGACTTGAGAAGGAATCAAAAGGAGAGGGGAAAAAAGACTTCTTCCTATCCAACAAATACCACAAAATAATTTCCACATGTAGAAAATACTTTGTGTAAGATTTAAAGTACTCAGGAATGTTCTTGTTTATCTCACCACTGTGTGATGTGGGAATTCTAGGAAAAATCAACACAAATATGTAAATAACTTTCTGCATCCTACAGAAAATTTAGGTACATTTATGTGATGAACGTTTGCATAATGCTAGCATGAAATGCAAAAGGAATGTATATAAAATAAAATGCTAGGTAAAACAAATAGTAGTGTCTATACATAGTTGTTGTTAGGTGCTGTCAAGGGGGTCAGACTCTTTGCAACCATATGTACAACAGAATGAAACATTCCCCAACACTGTGCCATGACCAACACTATGACAGTGCTTCTCTGCAAGTCATAGAGTTTTCAATGGTGGATTGTTTCGAGAGTGGGCTGTCAGGCCCTTCTCCCTAGCCTATAGCACCTAGTGTTCCCAGGTGGTCTCCCATCCAAGGACTAAGCAGGCCAAATCTGTTGGGAGCAGAGGCCACCAGAGCTCTATAACTCTCTTGACTTCCTTTCCTCCTTGAGAGCTACATGACTTTGTACATGACTGATGGCCGGCAATAAACCACCATAGGTTACAGATCATCCGCCAGCTGCGGCCTTCGGCTGGTGCCAGCTGTGGCCTTCGGCTGACTGAGATAAAATTCTTCCCTCACCTACCCCTCCCAACTTCCTCACTTCTGTGAGCTTAAAAGAAGAGTTTCTTTTCAATAAAATCAGACCTTGACAACTACTTGCTTGGTCTCGTTCTTCTCTCTCGCCCATTTCTTTTCAGACAGGTCCCCCTCGACCCCACGAATAACTAGGGTCCCGCGGGAC
>VMDO01040100.1:0-12173 GCA_007922755.1 Pedetes capensis
ATATTTAAGTTAAAATTTGAAGTAGAAAGGTAACTCAGATAATTAAGACTATTTCAGGAAAAAATAGAAAGTACAAACACTTCACTTTAATTTCACTTTACCACTTACAGAATTACAGAAGCCACTGTCCAGTCATACCCTGGCTTGACTTTATACCCTGAACCCTTTCATTTTACTCTTAGCTGACTTAGTTTTTAAATGTTTTTGCATTATTTACCTCTTTTTCCCTTTTTTCTTTTATCTTTTCAATACAAAATCAATTGGTAGTGGATATTGAGAACAATTATAAGATTTGCTATTTTACATCTCCAAACCAGGATATAATTAAAACTGTTTGCTTTTATATTCTTAATGCTCAGTAACTATAAAAGTCAGCTCAATGAGACTAGAGATCAAATCTATTGTTTCCTTTGTGGCTCTTATTATGTGCATACAGGGACAGGCAGATGCCACAAAATGAAACCCACAAAAGCTTATGATCAAAGAATAAATGTATAAGTTAACAAATAAACCAACTTAGTAGACACTGTAATCAAGCAGTAATGGAGGTAATTTTTAAAAAATGCATAAGAGCTTTATGTGCAGAATAACTACAATGTAAAAACTATAAGCTATTTTAAGCAAATAATTTTATTTTAGAACAGAAATTAATATCTAATCTCAAGTTTCATTTTTGTCCATGTAGATCATCTTTCAAGGCAACTTCAAAGATTGAAATGTTTATAAGATCAATTTTTGGGTGTGCTTAAGTATTTTACTAGTAAGTCTCACAGCAGATATTTTTGGATAGGCATCAGATATTTGGGAATATTGTCTAACTATTCAAACAATCTAGGTAATAGGTAGTGAACATTGCAGATCTTGTTTCTTACCAACTCTGCCCCAAATGAAAATACCAAGAATGCAACAATATTTTCCTCTGAGTCATGTATTTTTCCATTAGAATCTTTTTGGTTTTATTTTTATTTTTTTACTTCTGTAGCTCAAGGTATGCAGTGAACAAAAATTCTTTAAATCTGTACTTGATTATTAGTTTCACTTACTTTGTGCAACAGCAAGGATCCTGTTTTCTTGGAGATTTGAGACAGCCTCATGGTGAGCTATGAAGTTATTAATGTTGCTTGCTATTTGCTTTGACAGCTGTTCTGTACTCTCTTTAATCATCTTCATCATGATCTGGAGTTCTTTTTTTCCGTACATTTCACTGTTGCCTGTGCTACTTAGAAAGGATGATACATACAGAAAACCTGATAAATCCCCTTTCCCTTTCATCCCCTCAGCTTTTTTGGTCCTAGAAATTTAACTTCATTCCCTCATTCAGACACTTATTCATTCCAAAAGTATGTTTACAACAGCTGTCACATTCAAGGCCTTGAATGAAGGATTGGGAATGTCACAGAGATTAATTAAACACAATTAATGCTTTTGATAAATACATTTAATAATAGGCTGCCCCAAAGAGGCTCATGTCAGGGTAGTGTAGTAGTAGCCTGTGATAAGACGTATAACAAAACCTAAGAGTTAAAGTATTGTGGTCAAGGATATGTGGATTTGGATCTTGCTTTCAGTATTTAATAACTAATTAATACTCTATGTGCTACCAAGCCACTTAATACCACCCAAGATTATCCCCCCAAATATCAATATTTTCCTTTGTAAAATGGGAATAACAGTGCACTTTCTTTATGAGGATTCAATTAATGTAAAGCCTGGGTAATTGTTGTTTTTCAGTGCCATCAAGTCCTGTCCCACTCATAGTGACCCTCATAGGGTTTTCAATGCCAGATTGTTTGGGGATTACCTAGGGAGTAGATTGGTGCATCCTTCTCCCATTTTTTTTTTTTGTGTGTGTGTGGTGCTGAGAATCGAACCCAGGACCTCAGAGACTGCAGAGCAGTGCTCTACCAACTGAGCTAAATCCCAGTTTAAGGCCTGGATCATGGTGAGGCTTTAATAAATAAAAGTGGTGGTTATGGTGAAATGAGTGCTATGATGAAAGTAGAGAAAAAGAAATTGCTGGTATCATGGAAACCATGCCTTGAGACAATTGGCATGAGTCTTCAAAGCTGAATGATTTGGATATCAATATGGTGGCATACTTGCATAGACCACGTATGTGGAGAAGTTCTGGTTTTGTTCAGGGCAATGTGGTTATCCATTCTCACAGAAGTGCAAGATAGGTAGATATCAGAGAACATGGGAGGTAATTCTGATATGTAGCTAACTGAAGAGACTGGAAAGATTTGTATTATGTTCATTGAATAACTTCAAAATGAATATCCTAGACTGTGAATATAACATACTTTGCTTTATTTTATCCTTACATCAACCCTATTTGGTAAATACACCCTCACAGTCTCTTTATCATTTTATAGGTGAGACAATTGCAATGCAGAGAGGTGAAGTCCCTTGTTCAGTCACCCACTTAGGAATGGGTTGAGCAAGAACATAAACACAGAGCAGCTTCCAACACAACATACGCTTTGGAAAAGGAAGAACCACTTCCGTTTAGCTCACGTTATATTCTAATACACAGTGAATCCCTCACACCTGCTAGGTTATGGAGTGAGTTTTTCCCCATTCAGATTTGTTCAACAATCTGTGCTGATTTTTTGATTCTTCGTGTGGGTTTAAACTTGATGACAAGTGAGGACTCTGTGCTTGTATATTAAGTGGTAAAATCTTCATGTAGGGAACAAGGAACCTAACTGTGTTGTTCATAACAGATTTGAAAAGAAAGAAATTGGTTAGAAAAAGTAATATAGAAGATTTTTGCATATGTATAAAACAGAAAATGAGGGTTTAGATTAGGCAGGTTTAGAGTAGGAGATGAATAGAATTGGGTAGATGGGGGTTATAGGAGAGTTGTTTCTTTTTACTTTTATCACTGAGAGAATGAAAATGCTGTTAAAATAGTGTGTGCTGTTTAAAAATAAGAACAACTGGGAATGTAGTTCATTGGTTGACTGCTTGCCTAGCATGTATGAGGACCCAGTGCTCCAAAATAAATAAATAAAAATAGAAATGAGAACAACAAATGTAATGCAGAAATTAGAAAGGAAGAGGTATTATAGGATTGAAAGCAAAGAATTTGGAATTTTCACCTGCTTAGTTTTGAAAACCTAGGAAAATACCCATATATTCAGGAAGTAGTTGGGAATGCAGTCTTGAGCTCAAGAGGAAAGTGATGCTGTATATGCACACTGGAATGTCTTCAGTATAGAAGCCATGCTCATAAAATAGAAATAGGATGTCTCTTTAGTGCACTAGATAATTATTTATGTCTTTAGGTTATGCCATATCTTGAAAGAAGTATAGTTACATGAAAGTGTTGGCTGAATATTATTTTCTGGTTATAAACAAGATATGGAAATAAGGTATGCTTGTGAATTACAAAAACATTTCATTTAATCATATACACTAAAAATCAAGGTTGAATCTTTTATTTAAACAAGTAATTATCTCTGGAAATAATAGTCTCAACAAGGTAATAACTGAATTTTTTAATTACCCTTTCCTGCTGTGGACTTTAGTTTTTATTCAGCCTTAAGACATGACATACAAACAAGGGTAAGAACCTTGAATGCACTTTGGTTTTGCCATTATGAAAAGAAAGTCTTTAAGTATCATAATTCAAAGTACAAGGGTTCACTCTTTTTGCCATTGCCAGAATTTTTTCTTCTGAATTTAAAGAATTTAAAGGAAAATTCCATCTAGCCAGCTCCAGACTTTGATCTTTCACAATGTTGTTGGCAAAGGGAATAAACATTTCAGCTGAAACATAGCATTTAGCCTCTTAGGGAACAGATGTGTTGCTGTTTGCATAGCTTCCAGGGGTTCTGCCAACCAGTGGGCCTTATTATGGAAAATAACACTGGAAGCTCTTTAAAACACTGCTCCTGGGGGTCAGGCTTAGAGCTGCTATACTATTTGCAACAGAATTTTACTGAATGTGGTTATATTTTAGGAACTATAATTATCCCTGGAAACTTAATAGACTCTGTTAAAATGACCTGTGTTCAAACAGAATTAAGGGAGAGCTTTAGATCTAATTGAGATTTCTAGAGATAATTTTCAGGTATTGAAATGAATAAACACCAACCAAATATATCATTGTACTCTTCATTATAACGGTGGCAGATACATAAAGAAAACTATATGATATTACGTTTTTCAAAAATGGTTATGGAGAAACATGATTATTTTCTTCATATAAAATTAATGTAGGATAACATTTTTAGTAATTTATAACCCCAATTCCTATGTTCTTATTATCATTAAATACTTATTTAGTAATTAAGGTTTTTTAAAATATTTTTCTTGTTTTTAGTAAATTACCTAAAAGCATCAAAAAGATAAAACAAAAAACACAAACAAAACTCTGATATCTTATGCAAAGTTCCTGAGGATTTTTCAGAAGACACCATTAATAACTATTTACAGGAAATCAAAGATTCTCAGAACTGAATCAGCCTCTTCAATGTAATGCCTTTGGCAAATAACTCCAAAGCACAAACACAGGCTAATCCTGAACAGGTTCTGCTTTATTGGTCCAACATGTGTGAGACTTTGCAGTTCTCAGGATAACATTATGCATTATCTTGCCTGGTGTTTTCCTAATTAATTTTCATTGTTCTACTCAGTAGCTAATCAATCTAAATAAAAGTAAACTGCCCAGGGTTTATTTAACTTTGACAGTCTGACTGACAAGGCTGAAGATATTGATCAGCTGTCTCACTTTGTCATGGAAGCCACAACGACCCTGGATTCTGCACATTGTCCAGATCCTGTATTCTCTTTTAGAAATCTCTCATCCTATGGGAAAAATGGTAGAGCTGTCCCAAGGGCTTATTTTTCAACCTCTTCAAAACTGATGTTCCTTGTGCCCAATAGGGATGCACATTTAAAAACTATTCAATGACTAATAATCACATAGTCATAGCGAGTATTTTAGGAACATAGAGATACCCTTTTTTTCCCATTATTTTCTGCATCTAATACATTACACAATTAACTAAGTTTTATGGCCACAATTTATTCACTGATAAAAATGCATGGAGAAACACTTTCTGCATTCTTAATCAATACACAATTTGTTAGTACTACAGGTAAAAACCACTTCTACAGTGGGCCAAGAAAATGACAACCTTTTGCTCCTAAAATCCCGATAATAATCAGTGGGAGAAAGCTAGTGGATCTGTACTTAATTAGAGGCTTCTATTCTTCTTCACAGTGTCTGCTCCCCTGCTGTTGTCCCCATGAAGGGGCTAATCATTGGACAGGGCTGCTTGGTATTTCCAGTTCCTTTAGCATACTGACTGCAGTCATGACAAGAATAATAATGTGTCAAACACTGACAACAATAGCTGCCCCTCACCCAGATTTTCCAACTAAGGATTAAGAGGACAAATTATTGTCATAATAATTTAACTGATGAATATCATCAGGCAGAAGGAATAAATGAGAAGAACAAATCAAAATTATTTTTAAAAATTTTAAAGGATAATAAAAAGACATACTGAAAAAAATGAACTAACTCCTACCTTGGGTTTTGTTATTATTATTTTTAATGGAAAGGATTTATTTTGGCTTATGTTTTCAGAGGTTTCTGTCAGTTATGTTGGAGAAGGTATGGTAGAATAGAGCTACTCAAACCATGGTGTCTATGAAGCAAGAGAGAACTGAATGCCTGTGCTATATTTTTATTTTTGATATATTTTAAAGAATATTGTTTCCTTTCTGCCATCCAATTTTGAAAATTCTATGGGAGAAGGGTCTGGCAATCCACTCCCAAGGCAATCCCAAAAACAGTCAGCCATTGAAAACCCTATGAGGGTCGCTATGAGTCGGATACTGACTCGACAGCACCTAACAACAACAACAACAACAGGGAGAATTAGGCTATAGTCATACCACTGTGGCATCTGATTCTGTCAGATCTTGGTAACTAAGCAGGGTTGGGCCTGGTTAGTGCTTGGATGGGAAACTCCCTAGAAACACCCGGTGCTGTGGACGTGGGAGAAGGACATGGCTACACACTCCCAGAAATCAATCAGCCATTGAAAAATCTATGCATAGCAGAGAAGCACTGACAATAGTGTTTCTCCTATTGTACTTAGGGTCAGTATGAGTCAGACAAGACTTGACAGCACCTAACAACAACAACAATATATGTATACTTAGGGATATAACAGAACCCTACATTCATGTGGATTTTAACTGCAAGTTGTAATGCCTTGTTGGTTTTATGACTCAGAGATGACAATAATATTCACAGAAACTAAATTATTTAATAATAAACATATAACTGAGTTGGTATTTGCCCTCAATGTTGTTGTTGTTGTTAGATGCTGTCGGCTTGATATCTGACTCATAGCGACCTTACATACAACAGGGGAAACACTATTGTCAGTGCTTCTCTGGTGTTCATAGGGTTTTCAATGGCTGATTGTTTTTTGGGAGTGGGTTGCTGGGTTGGTCTCCCAAGCCTGCAGCACCTGGTGTTCCCAGACAGTTTCCCATCCAAGTACAAACCAGGCCAGACCCTGCTTAGCTTCCGAGATCTGATGGGATCGGATGCCACAGGGCTACAGCTGCAGGCTTGCCCTCAATACGAATCCAATATATCACTAAGATGAGGATATATCTAGTTTCTGGAAAGTAAAAGAAGATGACATTCAGTTATTAATCCTATTTTAATTTAAGTAACCAGAACAGAAACCATTTATAAAATTATGATTAAAGTCTAATAATTTGCAATGTCTCAAAATGTGCTTCATTAACAAATTTGTGTATATGTGAGCTTAAACATATATTTCTGTATTTGGATCATGTACATAGAATACTAATACATACATTGTTTATTATAAATTAAAAGTACACATCCTATTTAATTGCTAAACCAGATAATATTTACACTCTAGGGTCAGAAATTGACTGAAAAGCAATAATAAACTACAACATATATTGCAGATAAATTCCTCCATATTGAATGTTTTAAGGTTTATTATAATCTGTCATCCACAAAACCATCCCAAGATACCTTGGTAATTGTATAATATAAATATACAATTTATAGCTAGGAGATAAATGTTGAGAAAAACAATCCATTATTTAACAATGTGATTTGAAGTCTGGCATCTAATTTAAACATAGACATGCAACCACAAGTCTAGTGTTTTGCCAATGGTGCTTTGACATTACTAGGGTAAAACTTTCTGGAATTAAGGGTTCCCTTTATGGTGGTGGAAATACATGTGCTGCACAGTTGTGTGTATATACACACATGCACACACATACACACACACTCAGACAACTAACCATACATTACAAGCTCAAATTATTCCCCTTTTTATTGGAAATTTTTAAAGTATAACTCAATGGGCTTCATTATATGTATTTCATTGTGATATTTCCATATATGCATTTCATTGTACATTGATCATATAACCTCCCCCTTACTCTCCCATGACCTCCTTTCCTATCCCCACCCCTCCCACCAATGATCTCCTTTCTACTTGTATGTCTTTTCCTGAGAATATTTATCTATATACTTGCATCCCAATTTTGGTTTAAGTCCAAACATTTTTCTATAGTGATCTACCTTTTTACATTTTCAGCAGTATTAGATGAATGATCTAGTCCATTCACATTATTGTTAGCCTTTGGTATAATTGCTCTCATTATTACTATTTTTATTTTAGCTATTCTTGTAGCTTATTTCTATCTTCCCCTTTTTTTCCACTGTACTAAGAAAGTTTTGCTGTTTACATTGAGGTTAACCTCTCCCCTCTTCCTCCTGCCTCATTGGCCCTCCTCCCTCTTCTGTCTTCTCCCATCATCATTTCCCTTTGCTAGATCTCTCCTTCCTTCTCTCCAGTCCTTAAATTGTCCCTTGTATGCTAAGTTTAATTGAGCTTTTTATTATGTTTCAATTTATATATGGGATTTTTTCCTTCCTTTAAGTTTGATGCAGCTCCCACACCAGTGAGAACATATGGTATTTCTTGTTTTGGGCTTGTGTTCATTAATTTAAGACGATTTTCTCCAATTCCATCTATTTTGCTGCAATTGACATGATTTCATTTTTAATTGCTATGTAGTATTCCATTTTGTATATGTACAAAATTTTTTAATCAATTCTTCTGTTGATAGACACTTTGATTCCTAATTCTTGCTATAATGAAAAGTGCTGAATTGAATATGGAGATGCAGGTGTCTCTGTGGTATGATGACTCATCTCCCTTTGGGTATATTCTCAGTAGTGGTATAACTGGGTCATATGGTAGATCTACTTTTAGTTTTCTGAGGTACCTCCATATTGAGTTCCAAAGTGGTTGAACCAATTACAGCCCCACCAGCAGTGCAAGAGGGTTCCCTTTCTACACAACCTTGCCAGCATTTGTAGTTATTTGTTTTATTGATCTTGGTCATTCTTACTGGAGTAAGGTTGTTTTGATTTGCATTTCCCTAATGGCTAAGGATACTGAGCATTTTTTCATGTGTTTCATGGCCTTACAAGCTTCTTCTTTGAAAACTGTCTGTTCAGTTCCTTTGGCCACTTATGTATTGGGTTATTTGTTATCTTGGGAATTGCTTTCTTGAATTCTTTGTAAATTCTGGAAATTAGTCCTCTGCCCCATGTATAGGATGCAAAGATTTTCTCCCATTCAATGGGGAGTTCCTTGACTCTAGTGATTGTTTCCTTTGCTGTACAGAAGCTTTTAAATTTCATGTTTATCTATTCTTATTGTGATTTCCTGAGAAATTAGAGTCTTATTAAGGAAATACTTTCCTATGCTTTGTCCAAATTTTTATCTTGTCTTTTGTTTCACTTATTAAGGGTAAATTATCTCTTCAACTATAATAAAAGCCTTCAAATTTTTATAGGTAATTTCTTTTAAGCTACTGACCCCTTCCATTTCTTTCTATCTGTTTCTGATCTGAGGAAAATATGTTCCATAATCCCTACTATTAGTGAAACGATATAAAGTAAATGAAAGAAGGAAAAGTATATCCTACTAATCAGTAAAGAGTGATGACAGAAATATTGTGCTGATCAAATCAACTATTGATTAAATAACCACAACCACAAACTCAACAAATGTGTCTTTCTTTTGAACCCAAACTTATTACATTTAAGACATGCTTTGAAATGTAATTGTTTTACACTTTTTAAAAAATATTAGGCTTTTTCACATAGAAAATAAATGTTACCTTCTTCAGAAAAAAATAGGAATGGATTCTATGTTGGCACATGTGTCACTGTGTCAGAGAACCTCACCAAAACAAGCCTATGGGGGGAATGATTTTTTAGGGGTTCATAGTCAGAAGATCACAGTCCAAAGAGGGAAGGCATGATGTCTGGGCAAGTGGTTGCGGACTCCAGCAGATAACCTCACATCATGCCATAACAGAGGCAAAAAGCTGACAGGAAACAAGAAGGTCCAGGTAAAACTTCCAAAGGCCCACCCCCAGGGACCGACTTCTGCAAAGGTAGTACCCACCTCCCAAATTTCCACAGCCTCTCTAGACAGCACCACCACCTGGGTACCAAACATTCAAATACAGGATCTTTGGAGGACATTTTCGATTCAAACCACAGCAAATTGATTTTGAAAATGTCTACTGTATGCTTTAAAATGAATACAAATATATCATGATAGTATTATATTTTCTTTTATGTTTGTTAATATTTTTTACATTTCCTATGAGTAGTATTTTATGTTTCTGCTTTTTTACAATTATTTTGTAGGGTTAACTGTTGTTGTTGTTGTTGTTGTTGTTGTTAGGTGTCTTCCAAAAAGTTCGACTCATAGCAACCCTATGTGGAACAAAAGGAAACACTCCTAGATACTGTGCCATGCCTGGCAATATGTCAATGCTTCTCCGCTATTCGTAGGATTTTCAATGGCTGATTGTTTAAGGATTGTTTCAGGAGTGAGATGTCAAGTCCGTCTATTTTTGCGGTGGTGGAGATCAAACCCAGGGCCTTAGAGAGTACTGAGCTGCACTCTACCAATTGAACTAAACCTAAGCTCTTAAATAACTATAAACAAAATGAAAATATGAATCATTACATGTTTGGATTAATAGTTAAATTACATGTATTTGAATTTTCTTTTTTAAATAAGTTTTTAGTTCTTTGAAGATGGGCGCCTTGGAACATACCTGTAATCTAACAAATCTGAGAGACTGAGGCAGGATGAAAATGAGTTCAAGGTCAGAGGCAGTCTGAGCAACCTAGTGAGATCTTGTCTGAAAATAAAAATAGATAGACTACTGGGTGTGCAGCTCAGTGGTACAGCACTTGCCTAGTATGTGCAAACCCTGGATTCAACCCACTAGTACTGTAAAAATTTTTAAAAGACTTTGATTTTTGATATTTTGTATTTCAATAGAATTTAAAATTTACTTGAAATCTTATACATTGTTTTAAATAATATTTAACACAAAATCTGACATATACCTCTTTATATATGTTGTTGTTAGGTGCCTTCGAGTCAGGATCCAACTCATAGCAACCCTATATACAACAACAGGTGAAACACTATCGTCAGTGCTTCTCTGCTATTCATAGGGTTTTCAATAGCAGATTGATATTTGGGAGGGGGTTGCCAGGTCTTTCTCCCAAGCCTGCAGTATCTGATGTTCCCAGGTTATCTCCCATCCAAGTACTAACCAGACCTGACCCTGCTTAGCTTCAGAGGTCTAAAGGGATCAGACACCACAGGGGTACGACTGCAGACATATATATCTATATCTACATATAAAAGATGCCTGCAGCTGTAGCACTGTGGCTTCTGATCCTGTCAGCTAAGCAGGGTTGGTCCTGGTTGGTACTTGAATGGGAGACAGCCTGGGAACACCAGGTACTGTACCCTTGGGAGAAGGACCTGGCAAACCACTCCCAAAAATCAATCCACCATTGAAAAGTGTGTTTGTGTGTGTGTGTGTGTGTGTGTGTATACACACACACACACACACACATATATACACAAACACATACACACACGTACACGTACAGACAGGAAAATACAAATATAGGCACAGACGATTTTCTTATAAAGCCATTATGATTATAAGGACCATAGAAAATTCACATATCTTTTAAATAACTAGACTATGGAAAGGCAAATTAATTTAGTACTTATGTGACATTCTTCATTTGCTTTGCCATGCAACAAATTAGTACATGTCAGTTGTTGAGAGAATTCTAATTTACGAAGCAGTAACTATCTTCTATCAAGAAACTGAAAGTGTAAGTTCTGAATTTGTCAGTTACCACTGCAGAAAAAATGTGGAGACCGTGAAGCTCCATTTAGGCTGTGGGTATTAGCAGTGGCTTCTAGTACAGTTTCTAGTGCCAACTTGAGGGATGTTAGCAAGACAAGCCACAGTAACTCTCCACAGGTGCATTGGCAGGAAAGTCTCCACTGAAAAAATCTGCATGATTTTGGGAATAGCATTTGGCTACATAGCTTCTATGGTTGGGTTTCTCATTTTTTAAGGAAGTGGTGGGGTTTTGTTGTTGTTGTTTTCTCAGTATCTCACCATCTTTTTATTTTTCCCATAATTTTGGGATATTCCTCAAAGTCCTCCTAAAAACTCCTTCTCTTTTGGCTGGCAAAAGAAAAATTCTACAGAAAATATCTTCAATAACAAATGAGAAAAAAGGCATTTCTGTGAACTTCAGGATGTAGGGAGGAGGCAGCTTGGCCAACCACTAGCAGCAGGATCAGTGCAAAATGAGCAATTAGATAGCAGGAGCAATAGGAGTGAAAGGAAATGGATGGATCTTCCGAGGTGATGAGCTAAAAATAGCCAAATAAACAAATAAAAAGCATATTATTATCACAGGTGAGGTTGGAAACACACACATGCAAATTCTTCAAGAACAAACTTGATCTAATGAGTCCAAGGGCATCAGGTACATCTGGAGTCATTCTGCTTGAGACTTAAGTTGCAAGTAAGGACAAATAACAAAGAAAAAGCGTTAAATATTTACTATAAGACCAAAGGACACTGTGGCTTTTGGAAATAAGCCTTAAATCTTCCCTTTTATCAGAGATGAGTTTAATTTGGAGGGAAAACAAGAGGAACAAGCTGAGTAAAGTAAAAATATTGCAGATGATAGAATAGGTTCAGATTTTAAGGTATGAGGACTTTAGGAG
>VMDO01040101.1:0-12184 GCA_007922755.1 Pedetes capensis
AAGGGCAAGAAAATATTTTATTCCTCTGTATTACAATTATGTGTACTGAAATAGTCACAGAATTTCCAATATGGTTAATATAGAGCATGTATGTTACAATCAACTATTAGATTGGTGAATAGGGTAGTATGAGGTAAAGAAATGATGCAACTCTAATCAAGTGAGAGCCCTAATTTCATGTCTTATATGATTTTTAGTAATATTTAAGGAACTAACATAAAAACACCAACTATCACAGGTATAGCATAATATTTTTAAAGGGCCATTTTATATAATAATTTGTGGTGGTTTTTCTTGAACAACCTGGGCTTCATCCTTCCTTCCCTCTGTATAGCCTCAGGACAAAGAAACAATCTGAAACTTATTCCTATTGAATGGAGCATACAAAAATAAAACCATTAGTCTAGTCCTGGGTTGTAATCCTGAAGTATGTGGTTTGATATCTAGAAAATATTCACAGTAGAGATTCTTACAATTTAACTATCACAGTTATAAATCTGTTGTTGTTAGATGCCATCAAGTCCAGTCTTACTCATAGTGACCCTATGTACAATATAACAAAACACCTCCTGAGACTGTGCCATGTCCAGCACTATGTCAGTGCTTTTCTGCTATTCATAGGGTTTTCTATGGTTGATTGTTTCACGATTGTTTTGGGAATGGGCTGCCACATTCTTCTCTCATTTTTGTGGTGCTGGGGAGCCAGTCTAGGGCCTCAGAACATGCAGAGCAACACTACACCAACTGAGCTAAACCCCACCCACATAAATATGTTATATAACACAAAAATATGGTAATGACTAATGATTAGCCTTAAGATTTTTCACTAAATTTGAGTCTATCATTTAGTATGATTATGATTTTTACTGATTGATTGATAGCTGATCAGAGGGCTGGATCACTAATGACTCAATCTCTCACCCTGGCTACAGAGAGGATTGACACAGTGCATTGTGCTTATATCTAGTACTAATGGCATATTTCCAGTTAGCAAGGAAAGCTCTACAGATTGGCCTCACTAACCTGAGAGATATACACACACCCCACAAAAGGGACCCATCCCTTTGCTGAGTTAGTACACTAATTCCGCATTTTCCACATAAAAATTAAAGGGCATGGACTTTTAGATGCAGTTGTTAACTGAGGTTAGAATGGAATACTATAAGAGAAGAGAGAGATCAGGAACAAAAGTGCTAGATTTCCACATGTCTAGGTAAACTCTCTCTTAGTTTTCTATTGCTAGAACTAAATGTCACAGACTGCATAATTCATAAGGAAAAATGGCTTATTTGTATTACAGTTCTGAAGGTTGGAAAAATCTTTCAGTGGACACATCTAGTAAGGTGCCTATTTTTCTTTTCCAGTACTGGAGGATTAAATGCATAGCACTCTACCACTGAGTTGCTGCCTAGTCACCTTATTATATTTTATTTTGAGACAGGACCTTGCTAAGGTATGCAGGCTGCCTGTGGCCTTGAACTTGCAATCCTCCTACCTTGGCCTCTCAAATTATTGGGATTGCAGGTGTGCACCATGGCACCAGGCTAGTAAGGTCTTTCACGATGGTGGGGACTCTGCAAAGTTACAAGGCGGGGCAGGCTATGACATAGTGAAACAGTGTTTGGGGCTCTCCTATTCTTGTAAAGCCACAGGTCTACCCTACAGCTTCATTTAAATTTAGTTACTTCCCAAAAATCCAAATTCCTAATACTACAGTCAGATTAAGTTTCCACCCTCTTTATACCTTATAATGGCAGTTAAATTTCAATAGGAATTTTTATGGGGACATTCAAATCATCATAGGTTCCTTGTGTGGATGAAACTTTGGTAAAAATATTATATTTAGATAAGCTTTGAAGTAGGCATATTCCTTTATCCTTCAGATTTGGAGATTTAAATTACTGTCAGTATACTAAAAAAAAAAACATTACATCGCAAATCACAATCACAATTTCCCAAAGTTACAGAATTTGCAAGAAATAGTGTTACTTCTCCAAAGAGCACAATACCTTACATAAGTCATCAGTTCAACTGATTTATTATTCAGTGTGGTTTAAAATTAGATTGGAAAAGAAACAGGGCGGTTTACCTGCCCATGATTATATTGAATTCTGTGCATAAATCCACACATAGTTATAATATACCCACTCATATAAATGCCCTTATTTAAGAGATTGTTTTTGTACTTATAAGATATATTGTATTTACATTAATTTTAACAAAAACATATTTTTTAAGATGTACCTCCTGATCTACAGAGAAGCTTTGTCTTTCTTTCAGAATGAGATCTCTAAAATCATACTTCCTTGATTAATTTTTACATGTTATAAATTATTCATCATTTATTCATTATGAGCCAAATAGGCTGATATTACAGAACTCATAAAACAAGGCAAAAATGTTACACTAAATCAAAGCCAGCCAGTTTGAATAGTTTCCCTGTTTTCATGTTTCTTATTCTAGAGAAGTTGTCAAATAGTACCACATACAATTGTATCAAATCAAAAAGGAGATGGAAATTTACTATACTGTTTTTCTTATACAAGTTTATCATATACTGTAAACATCATATTTTAAAGCTAAAAGATCCATCAGAATATAACTGAATGAAAGCAGTAAGATGGCTTTGTAAACAGTAGAAATGTGTTTTAGCTAATTTATGAGTTTCTTGATTAGTTGAATTTCTTGTACTTTTTGCTTCTAGAAAGAAAAAAGATATAGTATATGTTTATTGATTTTGTTACACAAAATAATTAATGAATTCTGAAAATGTTTAGCAGTGGTAACATAGAGCCATATGCCATTACCTACATTAAAGGTGGTATGTCAGAAAGTTACAGAGACTACACAGTGGCACTGAGACCTGGAGAGACTTCTTGTTGTTGTTAGGTGCCCTGGAGTTCAGTCCGACTCATGGTAACACTCATAGGGTTTTCGATGGCTGATTGTTTTCAGGATGGTTTTGGGAGTGGATTGCCAGGTCCTTTTCCTGTTTTTGCATTGCTGGGGATGGAGCCCAGGGCCTCAGAGACAGCAGGATGACACACAACCAATTGAGCTAAACCTCAGCCCTGGAGAGAGTTAGCTCTAGATAAGTAGACTCGGTCTCCATGAATTCTAGACACTATGGGCTAGGAGAGGGGTCAGCACCGTGGGGAATTTGGGATGAAGTGTAACTTTTCAAAGAAATATTTCACCTACCTGGGTAAAGACATGGGTGTGGGTAGTGATATATATATTTTTTCCAAAGGAATGCGATTTAACTTTTAAAAATCTATAACCTTATGAGTTATCCCAAAAATGATTAATAGCTAAACATTTTATTGAGCAATTATCAAATGCTAAATATCATTCCAAGTTTTTTATGTTTTAATTCACTAGCAACACAAAACTCTATAAAATAAGTGACTGTATTGTCAACATTGTACATATCTAGAAATCAAGACTTAGGGAATATAGGGACTGCCCATTCATACCCAGATAGCACATTATTGCACAAGATAGTAAGACCAAAATTATTAAACAACATTTTTTTTTTCTGCTGGGTGCAGTGGTGCACATCTCTAATACCAGCAACTTGGGAGGCTGAGGCAGGAAGGTTGAGGTTGGAGGCCAGAGGCAGCCTACACAATTTAGACAGATCTAGTCTCAAAATAGAAAATGAAAAAGAGGGCTAGGAGTGCAACTCAGTGGTGGAGCCCTTGCCTATCATGTGTGAGACTTTGAGTTCGACCCTCTCAGTCCCACACACACACAAAATTAATAAATAATAAAAAATAAAATAAAATAAAAAATAAAAAAGGGAAAATCCAACTAGAATATTAAAACTAGTGAAGATGTGAAAACTCTTTGTAACTATTATCTCAAAATTGGTTTTGGGTCAGTTATTGGCTATTTTATTGTCTCTTCAATGATTTTAGCTTGATAAAGTTTTAATTGTTTTAGCCAAATTTATAAATATTTTCAGCAGGGGTATTTGTTCTAGTTATACTGTCCATCATAGGAAACAGAAGTATCCAATATGTAATTACTATCTATTCCATTGGGCTGGGATTTAGCTCAGTTGGTAGAGTGCTATGCTGCAATCTCTGAGGTCCCCAGTTCAATTCCCAGCACTGAGGATTGCTATGAGTTGGATACCGACTCAACGGCACCTAACAACAACAAAATCTATTCCATTAAAGATAAACCAAACTATTTTCTTTGACTTTTATTGTAGAAGGAGGCACTTCATTCTTCCTCTTGTTAAAAGTAAAAATCACACACATAGAGATACACACACACACACACACACACACACACACACACACACACACACACACTGATTCCAGAATAAATGATATTCCATATGTGCACAGAATAGGCTGAATATTGATATTTAAACAAAAGTTCTGAATCTTTTTCAATGTATGTGAAAAGTCAACAGACCACTGCTTTTAAAACCATGTTGACCATATAACTAAGATTCAAGAGAGGGGTAGTAATGGGGGGAAAAGGACAGGCAAACAGAGCAGAGTGGCAGATGGAGTTTCCAGTTTTACTCCTTGTTTATTTATGAAGTTCGGCTTTAATGTAGAATTCAATTTAAGAACGAATTGAAGAAAGGATTTTAGTAATGAAAAATGTTGAATAGCTTGAAATGATCTCCCAAATTTTTGGAATATCTCCTGGCTTGTTTATGCTTCCAACTCCAACTATGTTCTACTCCTGCGCAAAAGTCATTAGCTCTCTCAGTCTGTTGAGACTTGCCATGTGAAAATGCAGCCATTGGTTTAGTGAAGTTCTGACTATAAGAAGTTTTGTGCTTTATTTTCATCTCTGTGAACCAAGGTATGAACACTGAGGTCCAGTATATGAATACAGAGAATCTGGGCAAAGCTTGGCTTAAAAGATCCTGGACTTCACTAGAGAAGAGGGCCATTTCCCTTCTAAGTGAATCTGTTCTGCATGACTCATAAGAAACTGGAAAGAAACAAAATATGAGGTGTGAGCCAAAGATACAATGAATGTTTACAGTAAAAAATAAAAATTACAGTAAAAGACACATTGCCTTTAAGCCCCCCTGCCTTTGAACACACTTTTCTCACACTTCTTGATATTTTATGAAGCAGTTCTGGAAGTTTTCTTTTGTGAATGTCTTTAGTGCTCTTGTGGCACCTTAATGTCTTGAATTTCTATTCAAAATGTTTACCCTTAGAAAAGTCTTTTCTTCTGCCAGTACTTGGGGTTTAACCCAGGGCTTTGCATATATTTTGCAAATGCTCTACCACTGGGCTGCACATGCAGCTTGCTTGCTTGCTTGCTTGCTTGCTTGCTTGCTTGCTTTCATTCTTTTCTTTCTTTCTTCTTTCTTCTTCTTTTTTTTCTTTCCTTTTCTTTGTTTTGAGTGCAGGTCTCACTATGCTTCACAGGCTGCCTCTGGTCTCAAACTGGCAATACTCCTGGGTGGTCCTCCCCTGGTTGCTGGGATGATTGGCATCAGACACAGTGCCCTGCCTTTCCTGGTCTTTTTGACTTTGGGGAAGATCCAAAAGTTACACAATGCCAGATCCAGTAAATAAGGTGGATGGAGACATACTATAATGTTTTATTTGACAAAAACTCATTGTATTGTCATGATAGAGATGAGACTAAAGACATTCACAAAGATGATTTACAGAACTGCTTCAGAAAGTGGCAAGAATGGTGGGATAAATGTGTTTGAAACTAGGAGGCATATTTTGAGGGGGATTAATGACAGTGTGTCTTCTACTGTAAACTTTTTTAAAAATTTAAATATTCACTGTATTTTAACAGACCTATATATGGCTTGCACCTGCAGCTGTAGCCTCCTGGCATCTTATCCCATCAGATCTCAGAAGCTAAGCAGGGTTAGCCTGGTTAGTACTTGGATGGGAGACTGCCTGGGAACACCAGGTGCTATAGGCCTGGGGGACAGACTGGCAACCCACTTCCAAAAATCAGTCTGCCATTGAAAATCCTATTAACAGCAGAGAAGCACTGACAATAGTTTTTCGCCCTTGTAGGTTGGGTTGCCATGAGTCCGATACCGATTGGGCAGCATCTAACAACAACAACAACAACAACAACAACAACAACAACAACATATGGCTTGAAGTTGTCTCTGCCATGGAACAGAGCTGGGAAGAAAAGCCTACTCCTGATAAATTGAGACTTAATTAAGGGTGAACAATTAATCTAATGATTAAAGCATTGGTGGAAAGATCATTGTAGCTCCAATTATTTGTAGGAGTTTTGTGACGTTATGTACCAAAGCAAGGAGAATAGACTCGTTGAGGAGGGAAGGTGTCACCATACTTGGTGACCTGCAGGAGCTTCCTGACTATGGCAAGCACGTATGTATGCGGTGAGGAAAGCACAATTTGAGCTCTGCCAGAGATCAGACCATATAATGCAAGAAGGAAATACAATTAGTATATCTGCAGTTTCTAGAACAGCACAAAATTATTGTCTAAAACTGAAATCTGACATGTGCTCAATTTTTTAAAAACTGGAAGATTAAAGGAGATAATCGTCCAGTTAATACCTTCTTGTAAAGACGTGAAACATCAAATGGAACTCAAATTTCAAAGTATTGAAAATATAACATACTTTTTTGCACAAACTGCTTTTCCATCTTATTTTCAAGATTTGTAACCACTTTTTGTACAATTAGATGGGGCCATGCAACTCAAACCTGACTATGAAGAAGCAGGGCAGATTGTCATGTAGGGTAATTTCTGAAATATAGACATGATGACTAGTGCCAATTTGCTGAAATTTTATTCCTTCTAAAATATTATCCTTTTTTAGGACGGGGTAGGGTCTATCTAAGTTGGGAAGGCTGCCTTTGGCCTCAATCTCACAGCCTCTTACTTCTCTCCCAAGATGAGAGGATTACAGGCATACACCACAACACCCATCTTAAAAAATTTATCTTTCTTATGTGAAATCATCTATCTCTTTGGCAAGTTCACTTAATCACTTCCTTATTTTTCACCTTCATTATAACTTGTGATATATCTGTTTTATCACACACAATTTAGATTGACACATCTATCTTTTAATTACATTGTAGACTTTGATTAGGACAATGTTATTTCCATCACCTAGCATACAATCAGTACAATGCAGCCTTAGGATATATTTATTTATTTTAACATAAGATGGCAGCAAGAATGCTTGACACAAAGCACAGCCATACATTCATGGAACTCTAGATCTGAGAAAAGGTAGGATCCCTCACCCCTGCTCTGCGAAAGAAAACAAAAATACAAGTCACAGCGTCTCATGTGGGGGCTACGTGTGGAAAGAATGGAGAAAACCTAGGTTTAAAAGGTAAAGATGGCCAGCTGCCTGGTAGTGTACATGCAGAGCTATAGTTCTTCAGAACCTTTTCATGAAAGGGCAGTAATGATTTCAAAAACTGCAGATGAGCTGATTCATCAGAAAGAAAGCAGACTGATCAGCAAGAAGTAAGTAAGGAGGGAACAAGGCAGTTTACTACATCTAGTAGTTTTTTAGTAAAACAGTTATATAGAGAAAATGCTAGTATCCCAAGAAACATAAGCTGATTTAATGTGAAAATAATCTCTTCTTTACCTTGTTATATAAAGAGCATTTTATAAGAGAGACACAATTATGCCTTAGGTCATGCAATATGGTTTTGAGAAACAGAGTTGGTGAGATGAGATTTTAAGCTCAGCCTGAGGCAAAACAGAATAGATTAATTAACCATAGTGTTAGGATAATTATTTATCATTGACAATTGTCACGACTATAGTAATTTTAATTTATGCCAATTATCTATTCACTTTCACTGAAACTTTTACTGATGTTCTCTTTTATAGGTCAAGTACTAGTATTTGCTTGCACAGGAAAAAAGTGCAAATGTTTTCCTAATGTTTATATTTCAAATCTTTGCTGGTGGAATGCCACAAAACCACAGACACTATCATGAAAGTGTCCATTATGGGTGATCTAATGCTTTCTCACACTTCCATCCTGAGTAAAAAAGGAAATTCAGTAAGTTGTTGTTGTTATGTAGTTGTTAGGTGCCGTCGAGTCGTTATCTGACTCATAGAGACCCTCTGTACAACAGGAGAAACACTATTGTCAGTGCTTCTCTGCTATTCATAGGGTTTTCAATGGCAGATTGATTTTTGGGAGGGGGTTGCCAGATCCTTTTCCCAAGCCTACAGCTTCTGGTGTTCCCAGGCGGTCTCCCATCCAGGTACTAACCAGGCCCGACCCTGCTTAGCTTCCAAGATCTGACAGCATCAGATGCCACAGGGCTACAGCTGCAGGCTCTTCAGTAAGTAGGCAGATAATATTTATCATGAACCTCAAGATCTGGAAAAAGGCTATTGTGGACATAATTGAATCTGAAAAGTTTTAAATATATACAAGATATTTTTCCCCTCTCATATGAAGCTTCTTCAATTAGATTAAAATAGACAACATCGATTATGTCATTAAACATATGTACGTGCACATGTGTGCATGTCCTCTCTTAACTTCTCCACACAGTCTTAAACTTGGATTCATTGAAAAGGTCATAACATGGAAAGCTTTCATACACTTAACTTTTGAAATATACTAACACAACATCATGTTATTGTCTCATATTTATATTTGCATACATTTGAAGTATCTCCCTTTTGAGTAATGGAGTGCACTTAATGATCAGGAAATAGAAGGAAGATTACAATTGAATTACATATTTCTATGAGATCTCTGTGAATGGCCCCCATTTTCTTAATAAATGAACTCAGACATTGATTTCCTACAAGCGACAATTGTTTCCTCATGTTTTACTTAGTTTTAAATCAACAGCTAACTTTCTTTTGTCAGTGATATGTGGTTGATAATTGCAATAGATGTTACCAGTGACAATTTGAGGATTACTCATTCATTCACTAAAAGCATAAAAGCAGACAACAATTTGCTGAAATAGCACTTATAATTTAAAGGATGACTCTGAGTGAAACCACAGAGTGTTATAAGGGTCTTTTGTATTCTATTTAATGAATGTACACTCCTAAAATATGTTGTAATTCACCTTAAAAATTGAGGAATATATAACTAATTAAATCAATCAGAAACATTTTGGAAGTTTTTATAACCAGAACAAAACTCCTCTCTCTGAGGGAATCATATAATAGATAGATAGTGTCTGCATTAAACTAAATATGGAAAGAATTTAATTCTGTCTGATAAATTTTGAGGGAAATTAGAATTGATTAGAAGATAAATAGCACATTGTAGATACTTTGTCTTATTAACTTTTCAACTTAAATTTTTCTTATTGTTTTATTAGAACTTAATTTCTACACAGTGCTTTGAAGAAATAGTCTTTGTAGAGCAGCACTACAAAATCTAGACTTAATACTTCATATATTAATCTATTTATTTATTTATATTTTACTTTTTACACGTCATATTATACTGGTGAAAATAGTTCAAACATGAAAGAAAACAAAAAGAAAATAAGTATATGGAGTTGACTTTTCTGCTGATAAGCACTGAAATATAACTTTAATAAACTAAAAGCTAAGTTCTCAGCAGAAATGTATTATTATGGTAATAAATGGCATTAATGTATTCACTTTTCAAGATCATACCTCATACAGTTTTCCCTCCTTTTTGTTATAAGAAGAGCAATCTCTACTACTTTATGGACTGACCAATAACTGTATAGCTGTATCTCACATTGCAAAGCATTATTTTTCAGTTGTGCATACAAGTTGTTATTGGAAAAAAACTATCATACAGTAGTTTTGAAAACACTAGTTTTTAGCCCTGTGGATGGTCTCAGAATGGTTAATATTCTTATTAAATTGTAAGTGTAAAAAATTGAAATGATATTCAATGTATTACAAAAATTTGAGAGGAGACATATCACCAAATAGCAATGTGTGCATGAACATTAAGAAATGCTAGAATTTTGAGTGTGTTATAAATTATTATGAGGCTTTTATTTCTAATTTTAAATATTCTCTAATTTAAAAAAATACCTGCATGTTTTAAGTTTATATATTTTTGTAAAAACATAGAAAAATATTACTTGCAGCTGGACACCATGGTGCACATCTGTCATCCCAGTAATTCAGGAGGTTGAGGCAGGAAGATTGTGAGTTTGAGGTCAGAGGTAGCTGGAACAACTTAGAAAGACCCAGTCTCTAACTAAAAATATAAAAAAGGGGCCCCAAGGAGTGGCTCAGTGGCATCCACTTGCCTACCACATGCAATGGTCTGTGTTCAACCCTCCAGTACCACACACACAAAATAAGAAAACAAGAAAGAAAAAAAGAAAAAGAGAGACAGAAAAAAAATCACTTCCAAAATAATGTCATGTTGGGATTTTTAAATTGCACCCAATAACTGATAACTAGGGTCCCTCTACTAGCCTGAGGGACTGGCCTTTAGCTGACCCCAGGGCCACATTCCACTCACTCACTCCTACCCCTCCCATTGAGTGAGCAAAGATGGCCCCTGACCAGTCTGACCAGCCTCAACCACCTCAATTTTGATTGGCTACCCCTAGCACCCCAGTTAAATAACTGCCCCCTACCTGGAAGGTATGTTAGTTCACCTGCTGCACCTGTCAGGAATGTGCCAAGATTGGCTAACCCCAATACACACCCCACTCCGGGACCCTATATAAGCAGGGCCTCGGACCCCACTTTGCCCCTTTATCTCTCACTGTGCCTCATCTGCTGCCCAGACCCCATCACCTCGATCAAGCGCTCCCCAATACAGCAAAAGATCTCCAAGCAAGCCCACACGCCAAGACCAGGGGCCCTAAAGCACCGAAAGCTACAAGCAAGCCGTGAAGAGCGTCCCAATTCCTCCCTCCCATCCTTAGGAAGGAGGGAGGCAGAGAAGGCCAGCTGCGAGAGTCAAGACCACCGGACCTCCAGCCCAGGGGAACAATAACTGCTTGTAGCTGTGCCTTTAAGGCTGAGCTGTACCATCAGTGAGCTAGCACTTGAGCACTTGACAGGGGTTGCTTGCTGGTTACACCCCACTTGGGGAGTAACCCAATAAACTTCCCTCTCCTGTTTCCCGAAGAAGGTCTCCCAAAGTCCTTCTTTGGTGCCTCCAGCCACTACACTAACCCAATCCAGTGGGTCCCGGTACCCATTTGGTGTCAGGGCAAGGCTCTGACCTCTGCCGGGCCTGAGCCAAACCCTGACAATTTCAAATAGTATTACTTAGAACAATCCAGCTAATTTTGCTTCTATTACTTCATTATATACCCTTAAACTCACACACATAAATATCTTTAAATATTTCAGTTTTCATATGTGGTATGTATACCTAATAGAATATTACTGAGCCATAAAGAAGAATGAACACATATCATTTGCAGGAAAAATGAATGGAACCTGAAGTTCATCATGTTAAGTGAAGTAAGTCAGATTCAGAAAGACAACTATTGCATTTTTGTGTTATTTGTGGAATCTACTCCCATGTGTCTATCAGCCTGTCATGCTTCAGGGGCTTGCATACTGCTGTGTTGCTGAAAGCTATGCCACCAATATTTCAGATACTAGCAGGGATACTCATGTTGGACTGGTTTCAATTGAGCTTCCAAACTAAGGTAGACTAGGGAGAAGGATTCAGCAGCCCACTGCAAAAACAATTAGTCATTCAAAACCCTATGAAGAGCAGAGAAGCACTGAAATATAGTGCCAGAAAATGAGAACCACAGGCTGGAAGGCATTTAAGAAATGACTGGGGAAGAGTTGCCTCCTCAAAGTAGACTCAATGTTAATAATGGGAATGGAGTAAGGCCGTTGGGACATCCTTTTGCTGATGTGGCATGAGTCATAATGAGAAGAAACATAGTTGCTGCAACATTGGATTCAAACATAAAAAGATGTTGTGCATGGCACAGTGACAGGTAGTGTCTTGTACATAGAGTCACTGTGAGTCAGATCCAATTTTATGGCACCCAATATGAACAAATGTGAAGTCTAAGTTAATAAACAAAAGTCGTTAAATTAGAAGTGGGAGTGAAAGGGGAATATCTGTTAGGGAGAGGGGGACAAAAGAAGGTGATGGGGGTTGAATATGATTGGAGTATATTGCATACATGAATGAAAATGTCATGATGAAACCCATTTTGTATAATTAATATACACTAATAAACTATTTCAATTTTTGTAACTATATTCTG